>JAUKNK010000253.1:0-307500 GCA_030765055.1 Mantis religiosa
AGAGAGAGAGAGAGAGAGAGAGAGAGAGAGAGAGAGAGAGAGAAAACTACAGTGAGAGAATCGTCTTTATTCTCAACCGAAATAAGTAGGATTGGTTTACTTTAAATACTAAGATATTAGAACTGTTGGAAATTCTGCGTTTAATTGGAGAGTTCGACGCGTGGATGTGTCATAGCTTGCGTCAGCTGCCAGCCATCAACAACACAGACGATAGTACCGTAACCTCGCACTTGTAGTTGACTGTTCTATGCTGAATGTTCAGGAAAACTACACAGGGGGTTTTCTCTTAGCTTCCGATGACCCATACTCTCAAGGACTACAACTTAATGTCTTTATGGACCATGTGGCCTCGATGTAAACCTGGGATATGCATGCAAAATGTTTACGCTTCAGAGCCTGCGAACAAAGCCTGCAACACCAAACGTCAGCTAGTTATGGTAAAATGATGGATTGTGGATTAAGAATACTATAAACTGATCATTGTATTTATTACCTCTAATTAATGGTCGATAAATTATTCATTAACTAACAATTGAGGAATACATGCATAATCTGTAGATTATTATGATTCTAATGGTTTGAAAACATTTCTAAATACCGTTTCTTTTGCATTCTTTTTCTTTACCCAATTTTATATGTCATTTCTTATTTAACATCTAGTCTTTTACGATAAAAGTGAAAATGTTTGGAAAATTATTTTTTCTTGACGACGGCGCTATTTATTTGTTATCTGCGACTACAAAAGCACCAAAACTAAGGTTTTATAAGACTAAATTAAATGTTTTTGGAAAATATTAATTTAAAAATTAACACAAGAAGGTTCTGACACGGAGATATTTCAACTTTTAAAATAATTGCCTTTTGTATGAGCTACGTAATCAATTTCACAGGCTTCCTTAGATATTTAAAACACGCATTTAGTCTCATTGCTTAAAGGTGAGATGACATCATTTAAAATAACGACACAAGTCGAAAATTAAAATAATTTTAACAACACAATTTTTAAGCTTTATATTGCACTTTGATAATGAAATGAGGATACGTTTATTGTTAGTGGTTTCATACAGAGAGCTATTGACCTATTTAGTGCAGCATATTTTGGGACACAGAAATACACACATACACTAATTCGTTTAAGAAAATTAAGCTTTATTCATAAGAAAATCTAAACTAAAATAACTACATTCACTCACACAATAGAGAGCAGATTAGGGGACATAAATGTTTTATGGAATATGTTTAATACCATTATGTGACTTCCATATTAGGAAGCTGATTAGGCACTGATTAACATAAATATGGCATCAAGAAAATTTGAAATACCTTAATCATAGACCTCGTTTAGGAAAGCCAGGATTTGCAATTGCCTTCTCTAACTTACAAAAAGTAATTTTATTAGTATTGCTCTACTGAAAGAAAAATTACACAAACTTACTATTAATTTAAAATATTTCATAGTTTAGAAGAAGAAAAAGAGCTCGTTTTAGGTGAGAGTATCCTTAGGAACTCACATCAAAATTATAGCAACCGCTTTAAGCAATGCCCTCCCCTAAAATTCTGTTTTAAAACGACACCGAACGATTATAACCGTTTCGTAGGTTATAACTTAACCAGTCCTAATTTCTGTGACATAGCTTCGAAGTTTTGTTAGGTATAATTTTATGTAGCATTAAATATTACATGACTTTTTGATTAGGCAGCGCAGGAACCACTAGTGTGCGAACCTCAAAAGTTGTTACTGGGACGCACCGGCCACGAAAACAAAAACATTACTCCTTGCTCTTTATCAGTGACCCTAGTCTCGCTTTCAGGTAATGGGGTAAAGGGCAGTTACTTGTGCAAAAGTCGACTAATAACTCGGCTCCTCTTCAGTGTAAAACCACACATTCCGTCCTAAGAGAGAGGACTTTTGCACGAACTTAGATAGCAAATCCAAGCAATATGGAGCGCTATACGAACGCCGAAATGACGGATATAGTTTTGCTGGATGGAAAAGCTGAAGGGAGTTCAACGAACGCACGATTAATTTAGTTTCATTAAAAATATGAATTGTAAAAATAATTACATCAATTATAATATTTATTTAACTTCAGAGCATTTTGTTATGATCTTAATTCTACAATACTTTCAACCACTTACTGTAAATATCAACAGCTTCCTTTTCAGTTATAAATGCCTTATTTAGTATTAAATACTCGTCTCATTGCATAAGGCATTTAGTTTTGGTTAATTTATCTACAATTCTTTGATGTTTTCTGTTCTGTTTATCATTTAATACTTCCATCCTCAACCTCAATAACATTAACTTCCCTCTAAAAGGTATAAGTTTCATATGTCTACCAGCTTATTCAACATCATTGTCTGTTATAACGGAATTTTGGAACACGTTAAATACTCATAAGCAATAACTAAGTAATAGCTTCTTTATTGCGGTTTCATAAGCCAAATAAATTCTTAATGGTAGCAAGCTACTGTGGTGTGTCTACAAACAGCTACAGCACGTGGCACGGCGTGTGTCCTATACCTGCAAACTCAGACAGCGTGAGGCACGTGTCGTTGTTCCTGTCACTGCCTAATGCCCACTCGTTCTGGAGTATTTTTATGCGGCTCTATTGTCGGTAAAAACTATCTATATGTGTCACATAGAAGCTGAGGAACTATTTCTATATGGTGAAGGGGGAGAAGAACGTTTAGGGGAGAAGAACGCATTATTTCATTCAGTATCGGCAAGGTAAGCCAAGGTATGGTGTGCGTTTTAAATGATGGGTGCTATGGCTTACGCAATCGGTTTTTACACAAAAAAGTTGCTAATAACCAAGCCAATAATCTCATTGACTTCCAACACATTCTACTTTTGCTGTATCCTTGTATTTACGTAAATGAAATTCATCATATTTTAGGTTTCATTTGAAATTTTAAGGTGATCCCGGCCAAGGAATTCCTTCAATATAAACAAATTATACAAGTGAGTAGTTCTGCATTAGTATATTTCTGCTTAATTCATGTTTGTTTTTCTATTATCCTCTTGGTTAGCTATGATAAACAGAAGAGTCACTTTCTGGTGATCCAATGCTTAGGTAATTTAAACTTACAGTAATAAATACTTGCCTTTTTCATCTTCCGTCAGCTGACATTCCTTGTGACTCGCAACGCAAAAACCAGTAATTAATTTCATGACTCAGTAAATCTGTAAACAGCAAGGGAAAGAGACATGAGTTCTTCAATGTCGACATCCTTTAAAACACGTGTTAGTTGCCCATCCAACAGGTGAGCGTAGTTTGGCGCTAGGCACGAATGTTCTGCGAAATAAAAAGCGCTCACCTCCTATTCTTATTTGTTTAAAATTAATTACTATTCAATAAATATAATGTGTTATAACAAATATAAATACATAAAAAGGAAGAAAAACTGAGCAACACATGTTGTGGACCCACTTCAGGCTTAATATTCAGAATATTAAGCGGGAAAATTTTGTTTTTCATCATATATAGGAAGTTAAAAAGTGAAATACCCAACTTTTTGCAGTTAGTTTGCAGTTAGTTCTGCAATTTTTTGCAGTGTAATGCTTCCTAATCACTCTTAATTTATTATCTTAGTATTTTGCAACGTTTCTTCAACAACAGCAAAATCGAGGCAATTGGAATTTGTACTCTTTTTCAGTCCTGCGCCGTGACGTAGCGGGCTAAGGCAGCATGACTTGGTCCCTGGCCACGGAAAGCGGCCTGGGTTCGATCCCACTCATGGGGTGCGGGTATAGGACCGGTGTCCACTCAGCATCTTACGCTAGGTAAGCGGCCCTGGTCACGGAAACCAACATTCCGGCTGGGGGATGCCAAGATGCTGACCACATCTCCTCCCCGTATCGGTTGGATGCGTATGTGGGCGTATGGCCGGCAGTCGGGTTGGTAGGCCTTGGCCTTCTAAGGGCTCTCGCGCCATGGGTTAACTTTAACTCTTTTTCGGAAGAAACACAATGTTATATTTTAAAAGTTCTTAAAACTGCATAAAATTATAATTTGATATATAAACGTATAACCTCAAATACTCGTATTTTAAACGACAGAAAAGATAAATATTTTAGTTACTTAAACCAAGCTAAAACTCTCCTTCCTTGCATCATCAAACTTCAGGAACCACTGTATTTATACAAAGTATAAAACTACGAGGAATTACTATTTTAATCACTTTTAATGATTTAGTTTTAATGAACATACTATATTAAGTTAAATTATAATAATATTTCACTATTTTATGTGGATAACAGAGCAGTTATTCTAGTGGTTAAGCAAAGTGATCATTCTGGTAAGCAGTGTGCATAAAAGTTATTTATTCACAATATTTCAGTGTCACTTAAGACTCTCTGGCACCTTGGTATGTATTAGCAATATCTTCTAGTATTTTACATAGCTAGGGCTCGCCATTTTTATAACGTTTCACAACTAATTTATATCTTCTCGACTATCAGTGACTGTCAATGTTGTATTTCTTGATAAATATTCTCCTTTCCATTAAGCTGTTTTTGATCTCATTTTAGATTACCTAACTAAAATAAAATTTGCTAATTTGAGAAAATTAGTATGTTTTCAACTCGTTAGGACTTATATAAAACTTACAATATTAGTAAGATACATTAAACAGGAACACCTGTTTGTTCTATGAATTCTATATAAATAATGAAATAATATACTAAAGTAAAGTTTGCTTAGAGTACAAATATTATTGTTCTTTTTTTTTCTGAAGGAAATGTGTTCTGTAATCTCTGTCAAATTGTTCGGTCTTTCTTTTTCATGATTGAAATAAGAGAATATAGCGTCCATTTTAAACCTATACTGACCATTACATAACTTTGGATGTTGCATTTGAATTTACGTTGTGTAGGCCTTATCTGACTTTTATACACTGTCTGTGTTATACTAGAAATTAAACATAGAATTAGAAATGACTCAAATAGGCAAAATATTTGAGAATATTATTGGAGGAGAGTAGATGTAGCTGAATGTAAACTTGCAGCTCTATTTCGAAATCAGTGCTAGTTAAACTTCTAAGTAATGTGCTATGGAGCCTTTTCTTTCTTTACAATTCTTTCTTTATCTTTCTTTTTTCATTCATTCCTTTTAATGGACATTTCTATATTGTTACGATGTTCCTGAAACATTTGTATATATAAACACATAGAAATGTCTAACGACCCATCCTTTTTACACTTACATATTATAATTAACTTAGAAAATATGAAATTTTATATCCATTAAATATATAAATTGTAATAAAACCATTTTCTCAAGATTTACGTCCTTGTAGCTTCTAAAAATTCTAGTAAAGAATCAGTCACATTCATAACCTATTTAATTAAATGCCATTTTACTATTCGTTTTCAAATTTTCACCCTTTTAATTTCGCATATATTATTATATGTTCGTAGACTTTCTTGGCGCATATCCTCCAACGCCGCTGGAAAATGTATGTGACAATACTGAAGTAGCTTACTGTTTTCTGTTTTATTTTATTCGCAAAATGTTTTATCTTAGGGATATATAATTTCTGGAATAACCCGGGTTTAGGGAAATACCCTGAAACGTTTTTAAAAATAATCTATTGTCATTCTTCCTTCTGTGTGACATGTTCTCAAGACAAATATGAGCCCAGTCTTCCATGACGATGTAGCATTATTGGGGGCGTTAGAAGGCTCTACGGTTGTAAATTACTGTTATCGTTGAGGTATTTTGGTAAGAAATTCCGTGCCTCTTAGCTCGACATATGATGACGTCATACAAGTATTGCACGTCTGCAGTTGCGAAGTGAAAATATCGTGAACTGGGGGAACGGATGGAGGGAAATGCGCTCTAGTGGGGGTGACTACTTGACGTCATAAAGTGTGCATTTGGACGTATAAATATATATTGTCGAAACTCGAGGAGCAACGACATACGGAACCAAGACTTAACAAGAGGAACATCCTAAGGAACGATGAAAACTGCAGTGGTCGTTTGCGTTTTGAGCTTTGCCCTGGGCTTAGTGCATGCCGCTAGATTACCTAGAGATGATAGGTACACCACTAAATACGATAACATCAACTTAGATGACATTCTTGCTAGTGACAGACTTGTCAGAAACTATGCCAACTGTCTGCTAGAAAAAGGATCTTGCACTCCTGATGGCACAGAACTGAAAGGTAAGCATTCCAGTCAGAAAGCAGTAATCCTTTTATTCATCTCAAATTTGATTCTTTCTCTAGAAACCTCATGCCTGACGCATCTCTTAAATTGATTTTTGGGTATAATTTTATAACATTATATGAACTTCTTTGCAGCGCTGCTCTTTTTTGTAGAGATACTTGGGGGAAAAATATTCCAGATCTAGCTTAAAGCACCGTTCTCACATTTGCCAGTTATGCCAGTTTGAGGAATGGAAAAACCTGTAGAAAACCTCAGTTAGGGAAGATGTCCTAGCACGATTTGAGCTAAGGACCTCACGAATATGAACCTCGCATTAAGTCGGAGCCATCTCACTTTTTTCTTTGTAGCGATACCCTAATTGTAAATTGAAATAGTAGTTGCAGAAACATCTATGTAAAACCTACAGCATTTAAAGGAATTCAAGGTTCTACAATAATTTTGCTTTAGAGGCACCGACGTGTTATCGAAAAAGACGTCCAGTTCAAGAATTTGGGGCTCATCTTGAACAATTTCTGTGAAGAATTTCAGTTCATTGATAATAAGTATTCTAACAATGAGAGAAGCCAGTGAGTTAGTTACAAACGCGAGAACTTCGTTGGTTTCATTTACAAAAATTCACTTATTTTAAGGTTTTTTATTAAAACTGGAATATTTCCACAAGTATTCCATTCCAAAGATTGAGAAGAAGTTTTCGCGGAAGCATTAGTTAAATAAACCTATTCGTCGTGAGTATAATAAGCGTACTTCTAAACTCAGCACAACTGAGTGAGAATACGTTTGGGATAAACATTTATAAATAATAGTACATCTATTTACCATTATTTGAATCAAATTATTCAATAATTTTTTTTTAATTTACGTCCGCTCCAACGTTAAGTTATATCGGACGGTGAATGAATTGGGTGAAATGATGCTCAGTGAGTCCAGGGTCCATGGAGCTTAGAGTTACCCAACATTCGTCTTGAAGGATAAGGGAACACCCCGGAGAAAACCTTATCTAGGGAACCTACCCTGACCGAAATTCGAACTTGTGACCTCTTGAACGTGAGGCAGACACGCTACCATCTACGCTACCGAGGCGGGCAGTTATTCAATAATATTTGCATTAGAATAATATAATATGCAGTAACATAAATTTCACATTAAATAAATTCTGTACAATACATTTTCTCTATAACTGTAGCTTAGCTTTAGATAGTTTAAAAGAAATAAAAGTAAGAAATCTCTTAACAGAGACAAAAATGAATATTAATTAATTCAAGGGCATTTGGTATATAAGATAACTGAAATTGTGTTTGCCGCCAAAATTGTATTACTTCATTTTGCCAATACTACAAATTTCTAAAGGTTTAGAACATGTACATAACATCCAGTTATTAGTCCATTGCGTTACTACTATTAAGAGTACAATTATTTGAAAGAGTAGGTGCTAAGTGGATCAAAGAACGTCCCCAAAACATATTTAACTATAATTCTGTCACTCTAGTTGCAATATGCAAACCGGTTCCATATGAGTGAAAGTGAGCGTTATACCAGATGCATTGTGGATTGGGCTAGGAGATTTTAATTTCCGCAGTTTACGTGTGAAACAGTTTCAGAAAACGACAATGCCCAAATTTGAGATGGTAATATTGCTATAATATTGACTATGATTTCTTCTTATGTAATCCAAATAAAAAATATAAATTTGTCTGGCAAAATTCATGCGATAGAAGTTGATAAACTAACAGTAAGTGTATTAACTGTACAGGACTGTATTTTAAATCTTTAAATGAGCATAAAATTAATATTAAATCTAATATATAATATCTGTTTGTTAAGAATCATAACAAACATAAATATTGAAGTTTTACTCATGATGTATTTTAAAAATAAGATCATCTCTTTGTTTTCGAATATGTGGGGTCTTCATTATTTCCCCTTATCTAATTTTCTTTTCATTTTCACATCTCTGTTTCTACCATGTGATATCTTTATTTAAAGTGAATATGGTTCTCAATTCCGACGCCTTTAAGTGCGTCTCTTCATGGTATTCTTCTTTCGTCCTTTATTTTATTTAGATTCAAATTCTTAAGCACTTAGTAATTTTGGATGGTGAATGAATGAAAGAAAAATTTGAATTAATCCAAAATGAGCCCGGGGTCCACAGAGCTCACAACTGGCCGAACCTATTCTTCCTCTGAGGATAAAACTGTTTCTTTATTTGTAGTGTCAGTCTATTTTATTGAATCCATTCTTGGACCTACTCATTGATACATGATTCCAATCGGTTTTAAATTTTTCAACACAACATCCAGATTTCAATCCTTTAAAGTGTCGTACTCTACGTAAAGTACTAACTAGCCTTTCCTTCATGTATTTCTGGAAGTGTGTATTTCATGTGCTTATTTTTCTATTTTAAAAATATTTTGTCCTTTTACGTTTTTCTCCTGCAACGAAAAGTAATTTTACATGGAGTTCACTAGTGCATCTTCTGTGATTTTATTGTGCTTTCACAGATTCTATCTACCCCTTTTTCTCATTTCATTTTTTTCTCCCAGCTTGATAACATGAATGCGGGTTAAGATTTGATACCAAGGATCACGATTAAATGGCAGCATTATTCGTTTGTCATTTCCTGTGTCTTTGATAAAACAACCCGTTTTGCAGTCTAACGGAGATATTTTGTGCACATTAAAAGAAAGAAGCTATTTAATGGACATTTAAAGTAGATAACACATCATTCCTGCTGGATATGTGGCTTAGGTAGCATTTATAAAAATTTTCCAACATTCTAGAGGCATTACATCAGTGATTTTTGCTCTGAAAAAAAGCAACTTTTGAATTAACTCCAAAACCACTCATTTTGTATATTTTCAAACATTTTTGTACTTGGATATATTGGATGCCATTCATTATGCACAATACGACAGTTCTATGTAGTCTGAAATGCCACTGATTTCAACATTTTATGCTTTCAAAACTTTTTCTTGACGAATTTGCTTATTCAAATCGACGCCCAAAATTTGTTTCACATTTTCTTGGAAAAATGAAATAACCACAGCTCTGGGATGCGTTTTTTCCTCTTGCAAAGCTTTTGCTTTCAAGAAACAAATAAATCTAGAAAATAAATTTAAAATACCTATTTTCTGATATAAAAGGTAATATGCTCAAATGTATTTTAAATCTGGATTACTGACAAAGCATATCATTCCAGTTTAGCAGTTAAATTTTAGTATTTTCTTAGCATCACTCACTGTAATATTTCATACTGCCTTAATTTCAACCTTAATTTTTTTGTCAGCGAAAATCAAAGCGTTAAATTTAAATTATCTGTGTGAATCTAGTTTTATGGTTATCAATATTATATAAGAGTAGCCTCTGGATATGGCTGTTTTAAACATTTTATTCAGAATTATTCAAAATAGTATAAATCATACTACAGATGTTTTCAAAATAACATCTGTAGTTCGCCTTATGTTAATGGATGGCCATTGGGAAAACATTCTACTAATGTAGGATTAAGGTTACCACGGAGGAGTTTTGGCATCGAAACCTGTGGTTTATTGTACCTAAGCTTCAAGTGGGCCATCCCCTAGGGAGGAAGGATGAGGCGAGAGCAGAGAAATCGTGGCCGACCCAAGGAGATGGCCCACCAGGTCGGCCCGGAGACAGTAGACCTCCTACTTAAGGACTAGTTACTTGATAGGAACATATCATCCTAAATGCAGCTCCGAGACTCATAATGGAGATGAAATGAAGGGATACGAAATTCGGGAGATGTAATTAACCTACCTGGCAGCCCGGAAAAATACCTGAAACTACTCCTGGGTCTGGTGGGCCACGGGAATCTAACCTGGGCTACCCGAATGCGGGCCGCTGAGCCATCCCGCTCAGTAAACTAATGCGACTTCTCTGCATTTAGATGACATAATTTACACTGACAATCTATGAAGGATGTATTGATGAAATATGTATTTAGAGGATATTTTGGCACTCAGCCAAATATTAATTTTGAAAATAAATACGATGAAAATGCAAAAATGGCGTGTATTTGTTAATTTTAGAACTTTAAGTTTTCATCTAACAAAAGAAAACTATTAAGTTTTCAGCTCAATTAAATGAAACGCTTTTGAAAATGTGTATTCTTCAAATGACTATAAAGCAATAGCCCTAATGACAATATCAATAAGTAAGTACTTCACTGATTCCCCTGCGATTAACAAATGTGGATTTATAAGTGTATTGGATGATGTTACCTGTGAAAGCCCGATTATGGAAAGAAGAATCCGGTGGAAAAGGATAGTAATCTATTCACTGCAAAAACCACTTTTCACTCAGAATACCTAAATGCCCTTAACCCATAGCGACAAACGTATATGATTTCAGCCCTGAAGCATGCGACAGTTATATTTATGCTTTTAGAAGACTAAGCCTTGGAGTCAGTTTAATTAAGAAGTAAAGATACGTTGGAATATCTGCAACAACTGGATAAATGTAGTTAAAAATTGCAGGAAATGTGGAGGAACGTCTGTCCGATCTTTTAAAATGTTAATTTGTAGTATTCATAAGGTTTGGTTTCATATTGTGCACTGCGTTTTCTACCTAGCAATTTCTTGTCTCTCAAAACCAAGCGCATTCCTTAGTATCTGTCTTAAAGATGATATAGACATTAATATTGATGTCAACCAGAAAATAAAAGTATGATTCAGGTACATGGAATAATAATAGCAAGTTTCAATATCTATGGATGCTGTTTAAAGCGTAATAAATGAAAAAAGTGTAGATTATAATGTATAATTAAATGACAGTAATTTGTGGACAAATTAAGTTTAATTAAATCTCAAAGTGTAGCTGAGTCTGAAATGCCAAATTTCGAAAACGGTTTGAAGTAACCTACCTTTCTCTGCGATTCCTCAACGGTTTACTTCAGCCCAGAGGAAACCAGATATTATTTCTTAACTCATTTTCAATATGACCTCAAGGAAACAAGTATAACGTAGTTATAGTCGTAGAAGTAGTAATAATTGTTACTATTATTAATAGTAGTCGTCGAAGTAGTCGTAAAAGCATGGCTATATGAACAATTCGCATAAGCATACATTTCTAGTCCAGAAACAAGTACTTTGTGCTCATAGCAGTTAATAATGTCCGCGTATAGTTACGTATTTATAATATTTTGCAAGCACAGGAAATTATATTAATTAAATTTCTCACATTTTAATGTTTAATTTATATGTAAAATTTCTCTTTTGCAGCCAATTTGCCAGATGCCCTTCACAACAACTGTAGCAAATGCAGTGAGAAGCAAAGGGAAGGTGCTATGAGAGTTGTACACTTTCTGATCAAAAACAAACCCGACATCTGGGAAGAACTTGAGAAGAAATACGACCCAGACGGTTCTTACAGGAAGAAGTACGAGAAGGAATACAAGGATCTGAAATCATAAATAAAGTCATCTTTATAACACAAATTTCCTTACACCATATTCATCACATCAAGTTCCTTCATGCTCCAATGACAAATAAAACAAAGCATAATTCAAAATACCTATATGTATATAATTTTATTTAACGTTCTGTGTAAAGATGCGTTAAATGTATAATAAAATGTTATTTATCTCCAATTTGTGTATAATTTTTTCTCTACATTATTTACAGCGTAAAAACAAATAGGTGAAGTCAGTTGCTTCAAACTAGATGTGTACTGCCAAATCCTAAACGGTTCGTTTAAATAAATGCTTCTCTGTAAATTTTAACAATGTTTTCATTGAAAGGAATCTAGCAGAAGGGCTTTGTTGAGAAATATTTTACTTAGGCTATAAGAATGAGTTCATAAGGATAGAAAATATTATTGTGGCTAAGAATAATTTTTAAGTATTCAGCCTAAGGATAAAAAGTTATAGCAATCATGTCACAGATAAAGAAGGGGGAAAAAAGAAAAGAAAAAAAAAAACACCTAGGATGGATCAGGGAAGCATTACTCCAGTCGCACTCATTAAAATGTCGGCTTTGGTTTCTAAATAACGCAGGGATAGCGGGCCCAAGTGACGGCGCAGGTGTATAAATAAACAGAATCAACTAGTGGAACAGAATAATGGGGATAAAGCTAAGAAGAAAGACACTACGTTTGCGGGCTCCTTCAGGAACGAAGACTATAAATGACTGTTGGCGCATGGATAAGCACAAGAAAGAGCAGTAGTCACAAACAACTGACGGCCAGTTCTCAACCGGGTGAATTTTCTATTGCTAAACAGTGATGAACTACGTAATACATATTATTTGATCATACCTTTCGTTGCTGGATTTTCCTTTCAAGTAAGAACTTTCAATGGGCCCGCGCAATGGTGTCGTTTATAGCTAGAAATTATTATATTTAACTGTTAAATAATAGGAAAGTTTACATAGCGTGTTTTAAGCGGCTAAGAAGCACGTGTGAATGACAGTTAACTTCGTTCCTACCAGAGAGACCAGGGAAAAAATATGTAGTATTCTTAGACATGTGAAGAGATGACATAATATTTAGTTGCTGTAAAGCTTTTCTACAATTACGACGACCTGAATTCAACAATTCCAGACTGAGCATAACAATTTATTGACTTCTATTTAGAATCCATTGCAATACACGGAGAGCCTGTTGTATTTATCTACATCTTTACGCTTGGGTGTATTTTGGTTTTTAAATCAGGTAATGCTGTTAGGAAGATACCTAAAAGGCACTTATAGTTATTAAGTCACGTTTAGCACTGTTGTTAGCTTACCACTTTGAAAGCGTGATATTAAACACCTCAAATATAGCAACACTTGTCAGTGATCAATTTGGATTGAGAAAAGGAATATTTACAAAGAATGCAAGCTATAACTTACACATGGAGAGTTGACTGCCCTAACAAAATATACAAATAGGTGGAACTTTCTGTGACCTAGAAAAGCTTTTGATAGTGTTAATCATAATTTTCTTATAGTAAACTTGGAATACTATGAACTGAAATGAACATTTAATTTAATTTTATAATATCTAAGTCAAAGAAAACAGCGTTTAAGTAACTAGTAATATTATTTATAATAAAGAAACTTCAAATTTTGAAATAGTAACACATGGAGTACCCTCAGGTTCAGTGTTAGGGCCTTGACTATTTCTGATCTCTATAAACGACCTTTCACTTGATATAAAGGATACTCCAAGTAAAGTTCTGTTCGCTGATGACATAGTGTCCTGGTGACCAGTAAATATTTAGATGAGGGCATTATTAAATTGAATTATGTTTTTCAACGTAAGTCATGTTGTTTTAAAGCTAGAAAATTATCAGTGAATTTAGACAAAACAAAACACGAGTCAGTTGGAGAATTTAATGTCATGTCGGCACGTTGGCCATAGTAGCTCAAGGGTTAGAGCGGCTGGACGGCAACCAGAAGATCCGTGGTTCAAATCCCGGCTATGGCATTGAATTTTTCAGCCTAGCTCTACCATTTCAAAAGTTGTTAAATTTAAAATTCGACGCACGTCACACATTGCGATATATATCGGATTTAATGCCGTGTTATTAGAAGACATTGACAGCACTAAGCTTCTGGGCCTTTAAGTAGATAGATATGTATATTGGAAGAGGTTTAGAACGCGATACGTCTTTGAAATAGTTCGATATTAAGAAGAACTAGCACTGCAGATCAGTCACAAAAGTTCTGAAAAGATTTTTTTTTTTCGGATAGCCCCACACAAATCACTGAACTCATATAGAGGAGTTGTCACCACCTCTAACCTGGATGGTCTGCCCAATAAGAGATAGGTGCTCGCTTTTCCGATCAACGAGTGTCAGGCATACCGTCTATCAGGCAAGCAAGATGACAAAGGATACCACTGAAACAGCGCTTCCTACATTGCCAAAATATATTTTCTGTAGCAAAGAACGTGCCGCCGTATGCCAGTATATGCGATGTTTTCAGTGCCAGAAGTTCGGACATAGGAAATGTTCATGTAAGAGTCATGCCGTTTGGGAGCACTGTGGCCTACAAACCCATTATATCATGGTATACACCCAAACTCCTCTCTGTGTGAATTGTGTAGGGAATCATCTATCTATAACTAGACCACGTACAAAATGTAGTTGAAGGCGTGACTTACTAGCATTGGAGTCCTTTAGCTTTCCCCCTCCACCATCATTTTAGGTTGCCTCTCCTACATCACGCGGGCTGCACTGGCCATCTGTTTCACTCGCTTTCACATACACTGTTAGATTCACTTTCTGCAATTTCTGCCAAATCACTGTTTTGTTTCTCAGGGTTTAAATAAACGATGATTATATCTATTTCTTGATCGATTGTGAAATCATATTCGAGGTAATTATTTTCTGTTAACTTTTTAAATCAAAGTAACTGTAAATACATGCATTTCGTGTGGTTTGCGCTCTGTCGCAGGCGGGAAGGGAAGGGTGAGAGTCACGTGGTGTTCAGATGGCGAGAGGGGAGAAGGCTCTCCTTGCGCATGCGCACACCGACTGCATTTTGCTTGCGGTCTACCTGTAGACCTTCAAAGTAGCAGAAGTTTCTGAACAAAATATATAGCTACCGTTATGGAACGCTTCTCAATTCCGAAGGCGCGAAGGCGTTTTGAACAGCTTAAACCTGCTAGCACCACAGCTATGCTTCAGCAGCCCGTACTCCTGTTACCGCTGTTGACTTGGAACACATCCCTGTTGCTGAAGCTGACATTTAGACGGTGAGTACCTCCCCATTACACCGTGCTGTAGCTGCACCAGGAACTACCTATACATCCTCAGCCACGCAGGTTTCAGTTTTCAAGCCAAAAAATAATAGTACCAAACTTATGTAGCCTATAAGAATTTGTTCCAAGCCTAAACATAAATCACAAGTCCCACCCGCTCTGTGAAGACTCGATCTCACTCCAAGAGGAACCGGGTGTTCTTCTGGCTCCCGGAGATTAGAGGAGTCCCAAGAGAATGGCAATTTTACGTAGAGTCCGAAGCCAGTCAAGGTAAATAATAAAATAATCTTTGTATGGAAATTATCCAGTGGAATGTTAATGAATCCCGGAGAATGCTCCGGATATACAGCATATGAATGAAGACAATCATTCGCCTCTCTCCAAGAAACCCATTTGCAGCCTAATCACGATTTACCTTAGTTTCATTCCTTGATTGCTCGGTGCTTTCCGGCCTATTTGGCGAAAATCATTACCCAATTAGCATACACCTTATAGGTCTATCCTGCACTTATACCTATACCACATCCTCGCTGGATTAATCCAAGGCTGGCAAAAATTTCATTTCCTCAAAACTCTCTCTCTCCCTCTCTCTCTCTCTCTCTCTCTCTCTCTCTCTCTCTCTCACGCACACACATTTCATTAACAAATGATCAGGATTTGTCTGTCGGTGAATTAAAAAAATATTTGAAATGACGCTGAGTTATATGATGCACTATTTACGCCACTATAGTTGTGATATTTTACTGCAATTGGACTGGCACTAAGCGCCACCTACAGTGACAAGGAACTAATTACGTCCATCGGACTCGGAAGTTTGATTGTCTTCTTCCTCAAGAAAATATCAAGTGACCGCAAAATTTAAAAATAGATTACCGGAAAGCATGTGATGAGGTGCTCTTATAGGTACCTTAATGATTCCATACGCATAAACTAAATCCGTCACACTCTGGCGGCAGGGTGGGCTGGAGGTTACCGCAACTAAACAAAATACATGGAAAACAGTATAAACCGTTTTTACTTCACATGCACAGAACCATTTATTTTTCAATGAATGTCCATTCAATTCTCAAGCGGTTAACGCTCACTTTTTATTACACGTTTATGTACAATTATTAGCAATGCTTTCTAGTTTCGTCTATATAAATATAGTGTGGAACATATGTTACTTAGTAAGAGCTTAATTTATTCGTATTAACTAAATATTGAACATATACCATATTGTAGGATTTAAGACTTTCTAGAGAGCTTTAAATTAAAGCATTTAAAGCTTTACGGGTGATCAGTGTGCCAAAGTAGCTAAATCCGAGCTTTCGTCCATTAAGCTCCATGGCCCACTTCATTGTTACTTCCCGCATAAGTTCGTAAGTAGCGTGTAAGCAGAACTCTACCACTAAATGAGTTAATGGCAGACTAGTAAAAACCAAACTGTGAGCATTATGTTAAATAAATATCTTATAGAAAGGAGAATATCACAACACAGTACTCTTACACTCAGGATTGTTTAGTCAACAGAAGTAGACTTCCCTTCCGATCGTCTGCTATGAATCCAGCCAACACTAAAAGTCAATCACTAATTTAATTTTTTTAAGAATGAAAAGAAGTAAACGAATGTAATATAAAAGAAAAACCAATTTCCGCTACCAATACCCCGCACATTTTACACCTACAGATAAGTGGCTTATCTGCTGTTTTTCAATATAGGATATCAATTTTGTATAGTACTTTATAACACTGATTGGCATGTGCTGCCAACGATAGGCGTGCCGCGAACTAACCGACTCGGATACCTCCTATTCCTTTGGCCCACCTCCCCACTAACGTCCTTAGTAATTATATAGAATGATGTCATTTCATGCCAAATATGAAGTGGTAGATATTTGTAGCATTGTAACATAATATGTTGCAGACTGAGAACTTGTAATCACTTTCTTTAGCTTATTGGTCCTCAGTTTTAGGCGAGACATTTAATTGCGTATCGAACAATGCGTGAGAGCTTTAAGAGAATACAAATAATTTAACCTCCATTTGTTCTCTTTTAAGGATGTATCATGCCAATGGGGCACTATCCTGGCAGCCGTATTAGCTTTTATAGCGATTTAAAGCTGTATGGATCAATTTCAGTAACCTTGTAATTTAAGTAGGGGTACTACATGCAGATATACTACTCATGAATTAAATGTTAAGTACATTAGTTTTTAGTTTTAATGTTAACAATTACTGTTATCCGCTAATCCAAATCGTCTGAAAGGGGAATTAAGCATAGTTTTCGAAGGTACTGCAAGAACTTGCAGCTAATCAGGAGAATTTCAATGTGAATAGTGTTATGCTGTTTATTTTAACAAATATAACAATTTGTGAACCAAATGTGACATTTAGGTTTCGTTTCTGTTCTTATTAGCTGATGGAGAAAAACTTAAGTACCGCTGTTTAAACTTACTCCATTAGTGTGATTTTTGGATAGCATACACAGAATGTGCCATCAACTGTAGGGTTTAAATAAACTGCAGTTGATGCAGAATACCTATGCATTATAGTCATAAATTACATCCTCACTTGAACTGTTTTCCCCGTTTCAGCTTTTAAAATTCTATTTCTAGAGACTAAACCGGAATGGTACACTAGATTAAATACATGTTTACCAACGGAATGTGCCCACTCATCATTCTGTTATTTATAGTGAATGTTTAACAATGATAACGCTGATATGTATGATTCAGGATTTACCACCAAAATATGTCTGCTTTACTAAATTTGATGTGCTGATTCCAAAACTGAAATCGGGTTTTTCTACCACGTACCATTTTTTTTTACAATTAACAGTTATACCTAAACCGTTTCGATGTGGTTCTGCGCATAAATATTGTATGGAACTAAGAAATACTAATAATTTCTTTGTTTGAATTAATATGTTTTACAACAATGACACCAATCTAAGAGACAACACTAAAACTAGTCTGAAATGTGTAATTGTATAATGGACATAAATATGCATCAGATCCAGTAGCCCATTTAGTACACGCCATAACCTAAAATTACTTCTAGAAAAAGTTAAATATGCAGAGCTTAAGTGGCAGGTATGTGGAGATTTATAAGTTATTGGCATGCAACTAGATCAGCAATAAGGCTGCTCTAAAATGTTTTATTTGTGAGTGGGATAATAGAGTGTGAACCAAGTACTGGAGAAAGAAACATTGGAAGCAGAGACACAGTCTCGTGCAGAAATGAAAAATATTCATGAGTGTCTTGTAGTCCAGAAAAAAGTGTTCTCTTAGCATCTTTTACACATAAAATTAGGCTTAATGAAGCAGTTTATTACGGCTTTAAATAAGAATGAGAAACACTGCAAAGAAATCTACAAGAAGCTCCTGAAATATCTGAAGCTAAATTAAAGATGGAATATTACATAGTTGGGTCACAAATTAGGAAGTTGTTTTCTGATACCTTATGTGAATAAACGATGACAGATACTGAAAAACGGGCAAGAACTGGTTATAAGAGCGTCATTGTAAACTTTCTGAAAAATTACTGGGATTCAAATTACAAACATACTATAGAAGATATGCTTATGAAGTTTCAAAAGCTGAATTGCAATATGAGTGTGAAAGTAGCTTTCCTGCACTCTCATTTGCACGTTTTGTTTTCCTCAGAAAATCTCGACTGTGTTCAACGAGGAGCAATGTGAACGATTTCACCGGGACATAGAGGAAGTGGAAAGACGTCCATTTGAAGGCAAAGTGTAAAAGAAAAGCCGTGTAATGTTTAAATGTATGTTATTGCTTGAAAAATGTGAAATATTAGTTTATTATGAAGAGTGTTATGTTGACAATTGTTGATTTATTAACATTTATTTAATAATATAACATAAATTCCATAGAACTGAGTATAAAAGTTCACATTTTACAAATCCTTATATTGTTAAAGATTTGTGCGGATGGAGAAAAACTAAGTTCATGTTCTGATTCAGGGTACTAAAATTGGGGATAATGATATATTAAAATAAAAACCCTAGTCAAAAAGTCAAATTTTGCATATTAGTGTAATTTATACGCTGGCCCCTTCGCTCAGTCAGTAGAGCACCTGCCTGCTGTGCGAGTGTCCGAGTTCTATTTCCGGCTTGGGGTGGGAATTTTTCTCCAGAAAGGTGATTCCCAATCTTCCCCAGAACCTGAAAGTGCGAATGTATGCGTGAACTAGTGATTAAAAATCCAAACTATCAGCAAGTGCCACTAGTTAACACCATCACCAACAGGTGGCATGTTCCAAAAGTGAACGGCCGCCTATATGACCATTGCAGTTAAAGGGGCTCCATTGATAAATGGAACAAACAAAACAGAAAAGAATCATTTCTGACCGAGACCATATTATTTGACGTAGCTATTTTAAAATACATTCTAAAATTTTCCCTCCGATATTACATAAATCAAAATATTTGATCTGCGACGATGCTGTAGGTGACAATGTCGACGAAGAGGATGGCAATTGCGACTTCTGTGACAATTCTGACATTCAAAGCAATTTCAATAAAAGTTAGAATGCAATCAAAGGCGATGGTAAAACGAACAAACAAATTAAACTAAGTCATCAGATCACCAAGAACTGCAACAGAAACAAATGAAATAATGAATTCAAACCATGAATAATAACGAAGACGACCATCCAATATAAAATATATTAAAATATTTTCATGCAGAAGACAAGTAAGTGCAATAATGACTAGCAGTATGCAACGCTGAGGATATATGCCCCTTGTTTCTTTCCTTTTTCGTACGGAATTGCAAGGGCACTTAAAATAATCATTCTTGAAATACCGGACTGAACGAAGGTGAATCACTATGGTAGCAGCATTTCGCTACAGCAACGTGCGAGTTAAGTGAAAAAGTATGAGTAAAGAGACATCAAGGTAAAGAACATTATAATACTGGTGCTATTTCCTCATTGGTTGATATATCACCAAGGTATTCCAGGATTCGTTCGGACAACGAGATTCTCCAGTCTTTGACAGTCGAAATGAGTTTTGCTTATTGAATAATTTGAACAATTCATTTTCTTTTCATTGTTACTCACAAACCATATGTTCTGAGATGTTTCTTGGAGTACAAGTACGGTTGTATAATATTAGGAAATTCCATAAGCGACACGGCACTTTGCACTATCGTACAGCAGCTCCTTTACAGATCAGAAATGCAAGTCACTAATATAGGGTCTATTTCAAAGTGTCATTCCATAATACATTTTAAGTATCTAATATATCTTTTTTGCTATTCTTGTTTTCATGAAATTTAGTAAGGGATGCGCACCAATTTGCTAAATAAAATACTAGTATTATATTAAAAATAACCTGTTTGTTTTAATTACCAAATATATCAGACTTGCATCATTTTAAAAGCTAAAAACTTAAATTCATTTCTTGTATCGACAAAAGTGAGTTTAAGTTCTTGTTAAGCAGAGAGTTTTAGACGAGTATTTTAATTTACTGACAAATTTTTCTCCACAACTTTAGATGGAATAAATAAGGGGCTCAAAATAAAATGCCAAAGCCTTCCAATTACACTTATACCTGACTAGTCCATAAACAAATTGAGCCGTTACTAAAAATTCTTCAACTTAAAACAATTATTTGAATTTTGAGTGTTGAAAATGTTACGTATTTAGGGTCTAAACGTGAATGTGATATAACTAATAAACATATATAAAATAGTAAGTAAGAAAACCTTCTAATTGCGTTAAAAATTACGAATAACTATGTTTTTTTTTTTTTTTTTTTTTTTGTTATTTCAATAGATTCCAGTGCTACAACCATCTTAAATAATATTTAAATAACACAATTATTACTGAAAATGGAGCTATTTTCTAAATGGTCGCAGATTAGGTATATAATGACTCCAAAAATGGAAACAGGGGTATCTTCTTTATGTTCATGAAATTTCCATCCCTTTTCTTTGAATGTGGATACCAGTGGCTTTTGTTTCGCCTTTTTTTTGTAAATATGACTTCATTTAATGACTTATAGTACAAAAGGATAAAAGGGAAAGCTTAAAATATTTAGTCAACTAATTATTTTACGGTGTTACGGAATATTAAGTCGTTCGTATAATTACTATATATTTCACTGAAGAGTAGGCCTTTAATATTTTTGGATTTTGAAAAAGGGTACACTTACATTATACTAAGAAGTCACAAAAGTAATATACTATCGTTACGCAAATCTCTAATTTTAAAGTTTGCATGTACCTTTTGGCCTATCTGAGAAAATCAGATATCATGGCTACGCTCCAACTTTCGAAATATACCTAATGTTTTTTTGAATTTGTGACACTCATATTTTAAAAGCTTCCCTTATAGATAAAACATACTGTCTCGTCAACCAGCGCACAAATGTGGCTACTTGGACTCTAAAACTTGAAAAATATTGTAGATTCCACAAAATTTCAAAACTCAGGTATTTAAAACCCAGACACAAGTCAAATTATGGACTACTGACGACATTAAAAATCACTCCTCTCTTAGTTTTAGCCGCACACTTATAGAATGTAACAATGAAATGTCATGTAAGACAAGTTAAAGGGATAAAGGAAAGCGTTCATTATAACATTTCTTCAGATAACTGTGCAATTATTTCGTAAAGAACGAAGGAAGGAAAATAAAATTAGTTCGACATTTGAGTTAAAAAGTCTCATATAATGTCTGACAGCCAACTAATATATACATAACATTTTAAGATAACGGCCAATGTCTAGCACTATCCTTCTATGAGAGAACCTCGTGTTTAGGGTGGAAATTCTTCTCCAAGAGTCGCATATAAAAGGTGATATATACAATAAAAATACAATAAAAGGGAATAAAATACAATACAATTGTAGAATACAATAAAATAGCTCTGTAATATTTGTTACCTGTTAAGCTACAAATAAATTTAGGAAGCTTGTTTTATGACTCACTCTTGTAGTTTAACTATGGTAGTTCAAGAGGTAAGGGGCTGTGTACAGGTCTGCAGAACAATTTGTCTACAGCTCTCATCCACAGTCTATTTTATGTTTAGACTGATATTTCAACTAGGATCACAGAAGTAAAGTAAAACCATGTGATAGGAGTGGCCTCGTTTTACTGGTATGGACAACTTTGTTGCGATATCAGTCTAATTATAAAATTGATTACACCTCAATTTATGTACTTTATGTACATTTTGGTAGTTATAACACTAATAGTGACTTCAATTCAAATATATTCCGTTAATCCTGCTCGGTTAATTGTAGTATGTACTACGCATATGCTATCCGACACAAACAGGGCATGCATTTTTTGGTAAACATGGTATAGTATATAAGAAGTGCAATTGTAAATAGGCAAAATATACAGAAATAATGCAAAGAATTCTTGCAAAATCGCTACTATGTGGGAAATATCCATACTTACATTACCTTTAGAACATAATACTTTTGATACGAGGAGGCAACAAATGTTTAAGTTGCCTTCAAATTTAAATCATTCTAGAAAAGAAATACGTAAATTTTTATGCAATAAAGATTTAATATGCTGCTGAGACCCATGTAAGAATACAAAGTAGAGCATGAATATAACATAAACATAGGGACCCCAGGTTTATCGTTTGGTAATTAAAGGTTCTGGTACTCATAAACAGGGAGTACTAATAGTTTGAGGTTAAATGCTGAAGGGTGGTTCAAATTTACTCCCAATAGAGAGAACAGTTTATATCAGAAAACTGGCTGCATTTCCATTTTTAGTAAGAAGTGCAGTAATGGTATTTATTTATTTTTATCAATATTTAATTTTTGACATATTAGCCTTTATTTCAGTACTTGTTTAACATCTGATTTCCCAAATTTCTCCTGTCGTTGTGTTTGCGCTTTTCTACCAAAGAGTACCCAAGTACTTTTCTTTCATAGTAAGGCGAGAAAGTGATATATTTGATACAAAATCAAAGCATAACATTTTAACCTCATTATTTTGAATCTCTGCTTTAATATTGCCCCAACGCCATACATTTTAGTTCACCATGCTTTACAGAAAGTCAAATATGCAAGCAATATTATCATCCGAAGCCTTTATGATCTTTTTGTTGTTGCTGTAAAGCATGGTCGTCTTAAATCTTAAAATATTGTATCAAATTTTCCTGATTGTAGTTCGTAATCAGGTACCTAACTACAAAGTTGCTTTTTGTATTTTAAATCAGATCCAAATAAACTTAATATTCTATAAATTACATACATAATAATTTAATATGCATCATAAAACTACTTATAACACTAAAATAAAATAATAGTTTGTTTTATTTTTTTTATTATGAATACAACTTATTCTAATATTTAAGTACAATGTGGAACAAAAGTTACAATCACTAAATAAAACAGAGACAATGAAGTTTCTATTTTACCATGTATTAAACGCTATCAATTTATTTTAGGCTTACAGAATGGTTTACTGCACTTGAAGCACAGAAAAAGAAATAAATTTAAGCCACACATGCAGTAGACATGTTATTTAGTTCTTTTATCTTGTACTAAGTCGACTCAAGTGTTGCAATGATGCGGTTGACAATCGAGATGCATTTCGTGTAGTTTTCTTTTTACTGCCCTGATGAACTACATTTGTAATTTCATATGAAGCTTTCTCTATAGACCACAGCTTCTCAATTCCTAAAAACTTTAAAAACTGAGAGAAACTTCGTATGTTGCAGGCAGTGGAAAATATATTAAAATGTAATATTTTGTCATTGAATACGATGTAGTATAAATTGACAAAAATTATGATCATGGTGAGAAGCGCTCCTTCTTCATATATGTTCATCACCTTAATCCATTATGCATAGACGTTATTGTGATTTTTGTTTCTTGTGCTTAATTGTTTTAGTATTTGCGGAGAGGGTTTTGTCATCGTCACCGTTTCTGGTTGAAACTTTTTATTTGTCTTATTTTTTAATGATTTTTTTCTTTTATTTATTTTTTCTGCTACATATTCATTAAAATACTAAGCTGATGTGTTGCAAAGTCAGAAGAACTTCTGTCAAAACTTAATATTAATCTTAGGAATCGCAAGTGTATCGCAATTTATGACAATTGTTTCTAACAGTATAATTCCATCTAGAAATCGTTTATTCTAATTTGTTGTACCTCATGATGAACGGAATAGTTCTATGCTTAAGCTATTTCTTGATATACGGATGAATAACAACAGCCATGGAATATCCATAAATAAGAAAGAAGGAGAAATGAATATTATTGGGGGGAAATAGATAAATAAAATAAGCAACAGTTGCAAATCTGCGATGAGATACTGCGGCAAGTGTACAGCTGCCGATATTTCATATCTATCTTAAACAGTATTACGAGCTTGTTTCAAAGGGCAAAAAAAAAAAAAAAAAAAAAAAAAGAAAATGGTAGCGAAATGGAAGCTGTTAACTGGGAAATGAACTCTTCAATGGATGTTGGATATAATGACTTAGAGATAAGAATAAAGAGGAGATAAAGGAGACATCAGTGAACTATAAAGTTTGAAGTATGGTATGCTGTGGCGAGGACTATTGAATACTGAGAGGAAATAATGAAAAATGTTTGTCTTTTTATGTGGATGTGTAGTAGAGCACTGGGTGCGTAATAATGGTGCCTTAGAAATTATGTACGAAGGAAGCACAAGGAATAAAAAAAGAAATTGACTTTGAATGAAATTTCTTTCTAAGAAATGCAATGAAAGAGGTACTTAGTGAAGAAAAAGTCTGAGATAATATTAGGATTACGGGGGCGGGGGAGAAGAAAACAAGTATGTGCAAGTGAAGAGGACAAGGAAACAAGAGAGGATGCTGGGCATGCGATGAAGCAAAGTGGAAACTACAATTGTATAATAGATAATCAAAACTTTCATTCACTTGTTTGTCTCAATTTTCTAACTTTTAAAGTATTAACAGTAAACTGAATTGGGCAGCTAAAAACTCAAATGAAAGTCAGATTAAATGATTTTCATATATCTGTGTTCTAGGATGATGATGAGAGAGATTTCACATCTGAGAAAATGTGAAGAACTACTGATAGTTTATTGCTAGAGATGAATAAACACCGAGCCTACCTGGTGAGTATTCTCATTTTCATTTTTGACATTACTAGCAGTTTGGTTTGACACTTGCTTAAAAAACTTAATGACAGCAAACACTTCAACACTTAAAATTACTTCACTTTCTCGCAAAGGAGCAGCACTATGTAGTTCACATTGTTTGCACCACTGGCCTATTCTTAGCTTGATTAGTTAATAGAACCGACCACCAGATTTGCGGTAAATAATAAATACACAAGTAAAACACATAAATAAGTAAATATTTTAATAGCTAAATAAATAAATAGATGAATAAATAGATAGATAAATAAATAGTTAAATAAATGAATAAACAAATAAGTAAATAAGTATATAATTAAATAAATAAATAAGTAAATAAATAGATAAAAAGATAAATAAATAAACAAATCAATAAATAAATAAATTAATAAATAAACTAAAAAGTAAATAAATGCATTAACAAATAAATAGATCAATAAATAAGTAAACAGAACCAATTTTGGAAGAGTGCAATTTTTCTTCTGCTTTGTATATCTATTTGTTAATGCTATGAATTGATAGTATTAATGCAATCAGAATGACGGATTGATTGCCTAAATTAAATGGTGTTCCTGAATATGTTTTTATTATTCTTATGAATTGCAAATTATTTTCATCATAAAGATGGCTGAAGAACAGTTCCACAAATAGTAATTTACGGAAGAGGATTGTCTGAACAGGGCTTTTAACTGAACCAATATAACGTTAATAAATGCTAGAGTTCCAGAATTCTATTATTTGAGGAGATTGGAAACAAAGTAAACACATTAAGCGAATACCTTATACTTGATAAAGGTAGTATATACCACCTACATCACAGTGTTAATTTACCTATATTTAAGTACAGCTTTCTTAAAATTTATCAACGTAAAACTGGCACAATATTGTAACATGAAGTTGACTGTTATTTTCAGCTAAACTTAATTGAATACAAGTTTAGCTCTATGTTTCACGAAATTAGTAATTTTAACTTAAATTATCAATCCGAAAATAAAACATTACATTTAATTTTTTAGACTTTATTAATCGGATCACTGAAAATTGCAGAATGTGCTAGATTTCACAATCCCTTTTGATTTTTGGAAGTTATTTTACTTTTTAGTTTTCGAGGAAATAGCACCGGAACCTTCATATTGCAGGGGAACTGCTATTGTGAAGAAATAAGATATCATGTTTGGATTTAGCTTCTGTAAAACTAAGGCGTTTATTTCATTTGAACTAAAGAATGTTTATGATGAAATGAAATCAAAAAGTGAAAATGATTTTAATTTACATAATTTAGAATAGATCTAGTAAAATAATAGCATAATTAATAGAATGAAAGGAGATAAAAGTTGTGTTAAAGAGAAAATTAAAATCATATTATTTTATTTCAAGTAACAAGAGTTAATTAAAATTTCAAAAATACATATTATTACACTGAAATGTTTCTGCGAAAGCGGAACCCAAACTTAGATATATTAGCATTACCAAAACTCCTCAAATCGGTTCAACATTACTGCAAACTTTTCTTGGAAAATTACACCAAAACTGTTTTCTGAAGTCTGTTAGCATTATTTTATTCTTACTCACAAACTACTACAAACTTACCTTTTGCTGGCCTTGAGTTCAGTTTTGTTAAAGATTTACATTTGCTAGTCTCGGAGTCCTCATCCTTTACAATTTGCTCCAAACGGAACCTGAAATCACCGAGCAAAGTAGAGAAATATGCAGTAGCATTATCTCGCTCGAGGAGACGACAATTCAGGTCAGGTGTGGAAGGCAATTAAGGTAACCTTTGGCAGGTATAAGTTACGCAGGAATTGTGATTTTTTTGTGTAATTTACGTCCTCCAACGTTAAGTCGTATGGGACGGCGAATGAATTGGGTGAAATGATGCTCATATGTGTCCAGGGTCCATGGAGCTTAGAGTTACCTGACACTCATCTCGAAGGATAAGGGAAACCCCCGGAAAAACCTTATCCAGGTAACTCACCCTGACCGAAATTCGAACTCAGGGCCTCTTGAACGTGAGGCAGACACGCTATCATCTACGCTACCGAGGCGGGCAGGTAATTGTGTGTTGGACGTTCATGAACTCTTGACTTACAAATGAGGAAGCCCAATTGCTTTCATTCTTGTGGAGTAGCCAGAAAATAAGTTTGAAATGGAATATACACATACTATTTGCTAAGCACACTATTTTAACATCATAATAATGAAGGATTGAAAAATATTTACAGATATGTTGTACTCCATAAACTTGTGAATTATATTACATAGGTAATCTGAAAAGTTTCCGACCTAATAAAGACACAAGTCATTTTTTTTCAGATTTTTTTTTTCAACATAGTCTCCTTGTAACTCTATACACTTCTCCCAGTGATACTCCCATCTCTGTAACCCGTTCAAATAGTACTCGGCGCTTTTCTCTGCAGAATAATTGTTCACGAAGGTGATTGCCTCTTCATTTGACGAAAATTCCTGTCCTCGAGCGCAATTTACAGATGAGGGTAAAAAGATGTTGCTTGGGGCTAGATCTGGTGAGTAAGGCGAATGGTCAAGCAGTTCAAACCATAATTCGTGGGCTTTTGCCACTGCAACCGCTGAGGTGTGAGACGGTGCGCTGTCTTGGTGAAACAGGATTTTCTGTTTCTGAAAACGTGGCCGTTTTTCCGCAAGTTCTGACTT
The DNA here is from genome assembly GCA_030765055.1 of Mantis religiosa. Taxonomy (NCBI): domain Eukaryota; kingdom Metazoa; phylum Arthropoda; class Insecta; order Mantodea; family Mantidae; genus Mantis; species Mantis religiosa. Next base: position 27,648 of record JAUKNK010000253.1, read on the forward strand.
CAGCTTGTTAAGTAATGATGCGTAGTATGCTCCTGTAATGATTTTTCCTTTTTGAAGATAATCGATTAAAATCACTCCAGACTATCCCAAAAAAACACTTGCCATCACTTTCACAGCCGAAAAAAAAAAAAACAGCTTTTGCTCCTTTTGGAGAGGTTCCCCCTTTGCAGTCCACTGTTTGGACTGTACTTTTGCTTTAGGCATATAATGATGTATCCAAGGTTCAGCTGCAGTAATTAATCGGCGCCAAAACTCGGATTTATTGCGCCTAAACTGCACCAACAGAGCGTTGGAAATGTTCATTCGAACACGTTTTTGGTCTAACGTGACCAAACGCAGACCGCGCAGAGAGCTTTCTCGTGTCTAAATGTTGATTTAATATATAGCAAACACGTTCTTTTGACATGTTCATAGCCTCTGCTATATCTTTTACTTTAATTCCGCGGTCGTCTAGCATCATTTGCTAAACTTTGGAGATATTTTCGTTGGTAGTTGCAGTTTTTGGACGTCCCGAACGTTCATCGTCTCCCAAGCTCTTTAAGCCACGTTTAAATTCAGTTGCCCGAAATTTCACTGTGATAAATGATGGTGCAGAGTCCCCATACACAGAATCAAACTCATTTTTAACCTGCATAGGCGTATTGCCTTTCAAAAACAAATATTTAATGACACCTCGATACTCGATTTTGTCCATTTTCATAAAAACACTCACATCAACTCACTGAAGCGGCTGTTACATAACAACTGCACCTCCAAAATGGCTGAAATTTTGGTGAGTAACTGTCAACAGCTGAACAACGAAATTCACTAGCTTTTATTTACGAGTGCTGCCATCTTCATGTTGTGGTCGGAAACTTTTGACACCACACTCGTATTAATGCGACAGAAAAGTTTGTTTTTAAATAACCATTTGTAAATCATAGTGCAGTTGCTAACTAAGGAGTGGGTAGTATTAAATAACACAATATAATATAAATATGCTTTGAATAAAGGTAGTTTATTATATTATTGTATTCAAAAAAGGTTTACATTTAGCAAAAACAAATAGAAAATGTGCAGTGCAGTTTATCTCAGCAAGCAATACTAATTAGAGTTTCTCTAACTCATCCTTGTATTTAGTAATGTAGTTGTGTTCAGGATCGTATTTCTTCTCCAGTGCTTCCCATTTATCCTTTTCGTTCTTTATCATGTACCGTATCACCTTCTCAGCTCCTTTTCTCTGTCTTTCGGTACATTTGGAACATTCGTCATTCAGAGCTTCAGGAATGGCCTCTGTGAAAGATAATATTTACTAAACATAAAAATTATAAGTACATTTTAATTATCCTTAAGAATTATTGCTTTTTCCAAATATATATTTATAAAAATGCTGAATTATAGCTCAGTAATTAACATACGTTGTTAGAAAGAGTAACGAAAGCTCATTGCTGGATTTTAGAAAACAATAAACAGATTATATTCAAATACATAAGTACTTAACATACCTAATCATAAGACAGATGCATTGTACCAAAAGTAAGTTATGAATTGCATACTTTTTGCTTAATAGTTTAGAGTTTTTTGCTTATTGAAAAATTATGAGAATATAATGGAAGCGGTTTTTCAGGAATAGAAATCGATTCAAAGTGTGGCTCAAATGTTGAATGTTTATACAGCGAAACAGAAGAATCAAAATCTTAATGCCTATACCTGTCTTGGTTTTCTTAGAGTAAAACACATGAAATGGAAATTCATATCCTAAATTTTAATTGCCACGTTCAACTATGAGCTTTCGGAATTGAAATTGGATCTAGTTACGCAGCAGACCAGCAGAAGAATCGGGTCACTCAGGTTTACCTGAGTGGAGTGTTTTGGCCACAGCACCTAGCCGCTTAGTGCGACTTTATCTGGGCGGTGTAGAAGTTGTTTGTCTCAAGCGTTTGTGACAGGGCATAGGTTTCTCTGATCTATTGGGCTAAGCCGCTCAGGCTGCCGCCTGCGGTATTTATTCCCAAGGCCGCCTTCACCTGGTCTCCCCGCTTGAAGGAGGTCAGAGTGCAGGCAGCACGGTCAGAGGGGGTAGGAAACTGTGTGAGGATAGTGATTCTAGACCCATTTCTGGTTCTGAGGTTTATGGTGAGATGGAGAGAAACCCTCATAGGCTAATAGCCCATGGCGTCCTTGGGGAGTTTGTATCCCCTCCTCCTCCTGCGAGGAGCTCTGTGGTCATACTGACCCAGAGAGCTGACCAGCTGGTTGGGATGGGCAGACAGTTTGTGGTAGAGGGTTCAAGATCTCTCTTACCATATCCACTAGGTAAGGGATTTGGGAATATTCATTCTGGGATATAAGTAGGGAACCTGCGCCCAGTATCGTAGACCATCCTTAATGCCCGATTCTGTACGATCTGCAGTCTGCGGATAGTGGTCGGAGCCACCAATCTCCAGATCTCGCACCCGTACAGAATCATGGGTGGAATAATCGCCCGATACAGGCGCAGTTTGAGGTGAGTGGGCATCTTGGATTTTAAGATAGGAAATAACTGCCTGAGTGCAACATGGCCTAGTCCGGTCTTGGCCCTGACGTGGGGAGTGAAGCTTAGCCTGCGATCAAGCAGGACACCCAGGTATTTGGCCGAGGTAACCCCAGGGATTTGCCTCTGCCTCAGCCTCAGTGAGCCCGTCGGTCGCCAGCGTCGGACCTTAGCCAGTAGAAGAGCAGAACTCTTCCCTGGACTAATTGCCATCCTCTACTTCTCACTCCAGTGGATCTAGTTACGGTAACACTCCCTGGATACTGTTAGAACAAGCATAAGCGGGCATATAGATTAATTGGGAATTAATTTTTGCTTTAGTAATTGTACTTGGCAAATCGCTTGTGTAACAGAATTTACGAAATAGATTTTTGTGTACTTTACCTGGCAGTAGATACTTGTTTAACAACGTGAAGGGCTCTTAATTTTAAATGATTTATTACATTTTAGCAAACCCTAAAATATGTTTGCTTTTTGCTTTGCGGTAATAATTCAACCGTTATCTGGGAAAAACTGTCGAAATTGGAAACTTGGCTGGTTAGATTTTATGGACTTTCTTTAATATGTAGCATGATTTACCACGTCATATACACCGCTACAATTTGTATTAATAAATGTAGTATAAACTTTATTTGGGCACACTAATTAGTGAAAGTTAATCCTCAGAAAAGTGAGTTGCTTACAAATTAATACAAAAATAATGCTTTTTCTGAGTAGAAATGCATTTATTCGATTTTCCAAAAAAAAAAAAAAAAAAAAAAAAAAAAAAAAAAAACAACCTTAATACCCAGTATCTTATCTTTTCTTAAAATGTAGAATATAGACTTTTCTTCAAGTTATACTAGTTAATTTGTTGGGAGTTCTTTCTCCTTCAATATGAAAGAGGCAGACTGTTGTACACGTAGATGCAAAAGCACGCATACATCCATACCTAATTTGGTAATTTATTAATTTGCCTTCTAGCTATATCATACTCATTTCTGAAGAAAAGTGGTAAACTGTAATGTTTTGTGTAGAATGCACTGACAAAATTTTTGTTAGGTTGTAATCACCATGGAATAAAGCTTACAGAGCTACCATTTACTAGTGTTACGCATTATTTTCAATTTAGTAAACATAACACATGTTGACATATTTAAATAAAGCCTTATGCATTTCTAAATAATAATTATCTAAATAATCTCAGGTGGTGTATGGAAATTACTGGCACAATAAGAAGGTCATTATACTCATGAAGTATTCGATGTGGAATAATTCTTATGAAATTTAAAATAACAAAAGAGGTTCTAGAACAAAATGTTTTAGAACAAAATATTTTTATACAGATTCCAACAAAATTTCTGCGTTGCTTTAAGCTGTTGAATGTAGTTATGTAAGTATGTTTTGTGCAAATGTGGCTCAAACTCTATTGTGTAATTAAGATTTAATTAAGCTCCTAATAATACTGATCACATAATTAGACCACTTACCAAGAAAAAATATTAGTAAACATTTTCATACATAGTTGAAAAAGCCGTTTTTAAACTCACGAATTATATCAGGTTACATGCGTTGTAAGACCAAAAGTTTCAGAAATAACTCATTTTAATAATAAATTAGGGAACCTAAAAGGTGGCGGAAACATTGTAATATAAGCAATAAAACTCATAAAAATCAATAAATTTGGTAAACGGAAAAGACGTTATAAATTGTGAAAGGGAACCTTAGAACAGCCCATTCAGAAGTACCTTAAGTAATATTTTGGTCAATATTAGCATATTTTCTTTCCAAATCTTGAAATACTGTTAGGCGCAGTTGAGGAATGAATGGGTGGTTATGACTGTGGACAGGTTACAATCCGCTGTGGGTAAGTATTTTTGTATTCAACGTGTTCCTAACTGTAGGCTGAATATTGAGTTTAATTTGTTACAAATGGAAGCACTTACAAAATATTTATAATTACAATAACTATAATAATTTCGATATTAATAAAAGCAATACAAGCAATACAGGAATGAATGGGTGGTTATGACTGTGGACAGGTTACAATCCGCTGTGGGTAAGTATTTTTGTATTCAACGTGTTCCTAACTGTAGGCTGAATATTGAGTTTAATTTGTTACAAATGGAAGCACTTACAAAATATTTATAATTACAATAACTATAATAATTTCGATATTAATAAAAGCAATACAAGCAATACAGCTGACACAATCAATAATGGAGTTTACAAATCCACATTTTTATACGATTAGCAAGTTCCTCCAGTTGTTTTAGTGACGCTCAGGAACAGTCATTCAGCTGTAGGGAACATTATTTATTGTAAAACATAAGTGTGAGCTATAAAAGTATAACACAGTATGAGCAGAAGATATTTTTGATGCGTGCTGTTCAGAACTTCGCAATGTAATAAACTGAATAATGTTTATAATATAGATTATAATCTCCTATTATTGGATGAATTAGGAATTCTAAACTTCCTATATTGTAAACTACAAGATAGGCTACAACAGCTCTTTCCAAAGAAACGTTTTGCATTGTATAATGCTAAAGAAAATGAGATTTTTTTTTTCTTTTTCTTTGGAGCTTGTGAGTATAAACGGTGTCCCTCGGATACAGTACCAACGTTTCGCAAGCCCGCCTCGGTAGCGTAGATGGTAGCATGTCTGCCTCACGTTCAAGAGGTCGAGTTCGAATCTCGGTCAGGGTGAGTTATCTGGATAAGGTTTTTCCGGGGTTTTCCCTTATCCTTCAAGACGAATGTCGGGTAACACTACTCTAAGCTCCTTGGATCCTAGACTCATTTGAGCATCATTTCACCCAATTCATTCACCGTCCGATATGACTTAAAGTTGGAGGACGTAAATTCAAAAAAAAAAAAAAAAAAAAAAAAAAGTTTCGCAACGGAAGTTGAGAGAGAGGCTGCCTCTTCTCAACAAAGCTCCTGCCTGTATTAAACCCCTGGCAGAAGGTTGCCTTTCTCCTTGTTGCCCGGAGATAAGTTTTCACATATTCCCTGAAGAATGGATGCCTCTTCCGTCAGTCAAACGTTTGAAGAATTCATCGCCAATCCTGCCGTTGAGGTATTCATCCGTGTCCCTGGGCAAGGGCCCCCTTTCCAGGTACCCTCAGAGAAGGGGAACCTGGTGCATCGCGTGGGCAGTGTCGCAACTCCCCAAGATATTGGGAGAGAACTAAAAGTACAAATTCTATTCAAAAAGAAAGAACAGATTTCAAACATTTATTTCTTCCAAATCACAAAAGATAGAAACATGATTCCAACGTTCATGGAGAGAGAAAAGTTTCATATTATGCATATTTTATATTATGCATTCAATATGAGCACCGTGTGTTAGACGACAAATGTCAAAACGGTGTATCATTTCTTGCCACACTTGAATTAGCTAGTCTCCAGTTATCAAATTTACAGCTTCAACAATTCGATGTCGTATATCTTCAAAAGTGTCAGACGTAGGAGGGATAAAAACACGGTCTTTTACGTAACCCCATAGATAAAAATCACACGGAGTGAGATCTGGAGACCTAGGTGGCCACTCGCTATAACTTTGTTCTTCTGCTCCCCCTCTTCCAATCCAACGTTCTCGAAATGTGTTATTTAAGTAACGTCGGACGTGGTAATAGAAAGGAGGTGGGGCATCATCTTGCATGAAGATGAAGTCATCTGATGGGGAAATAACCAGTTTTCAAGCATTTCTAAATAGGTCAGTCCTATCATAGTTTACTCCATGCAGAATAAAGGCTTGGTTGAATAACTGACCTAGGATTTTCACTTGCTAAAATTTGAACATTATGGCGATTAACTCCACCAGAAAGATGAAAAGTGCATTCATTGGAAAAAAATTAATCGTTAAGTAAAATTGTCTTCTTCCAAATCATCTAACACGCCAATTCACAATTCGTTCCCTTTGTTGTGGTCGTCAGGATGCAATGCTTGCAAAAACTGCAGTTTGTATGGCTTCAGATACAATGTTTTAGAACTCGCCATACCGTTGGTTGAGGAATGTTAAGTTACATGCTTGCTTGTGGGCTTCTTTCGTATAGTGTACGAATACGCTCGACATTCTCGTCCGATGTACGAGGACGTCCCGTACTTTTTTCCTTCTGCAGATGCAACCAACTTCTACGAATTTTCGATGCCGCTCGTAAATTTGTTTATTACGTGGCGGTTGTTTATCAAATTGACGGTAACTTGAATCTATTTTTGCTAATTGCAGCACATAAAATGATTCATTTTGTTGTGTCACCGCCATTTCACTACAGACAAGGAACAAACAACAGCACCAATGCGGTCGTCACTGGAATTTTAACCCCTCACTCCCGGATAATTCAATTGTAAACTTTTCTCTCTCCATAAACTTTGGAACCATGTTTCTATTTTTTTTTTTTCAGTTTTGAAGGAATTAATGAAATCTGTTCATTCTGTTTGAATAGCCCAGTAGAAGAAATAAGTCATATTATTGCTAACCACAGAAATCGATGCGAAAAGCATGTTCAAAGAATGCATTATAACAGGTAACCTAAAATAGCCATAAACGATAATCCCAACGGCAAAAAAACCCACGATTGAAAGGTCCAAGCCATGAAGTAGAAGCAGAAACAAATTGACGTATTGGTTTGAATGCAGGGAAACTTGAACCCCTTAGAATTATCTCGAATAGTATTTCTTAAGGCCGCTATGTATAGTATGTGAAGAAACTACTGCGTTCCACCTTTGGATATATGTTTTGATAACTCCTGAATAAAAAAAAAATTATAGAAAAGGTTCGCGCAAGCATGTATGTGTCTGTCTGCGAGCCTATATGCATAAATTAAAAACAAAAATACAGTTAAATAACATATTCAGTGTTTGAGCACAGTATCTTTTAAGGATACACACAGCAATTTTTAAGTAAACTCCACGCAATTTATCTTTTATGCGAACGTTGTTTGATTTAGTTTTGATTTTTTAAAAAATGGCAGTAACGATATTGATTAAAGTACTATATTTTTATAAGTTTTTATGACAAATGAAATTTACTTTTCCTCTCAATTCTGGATGACTTTTGCCTAACTGGCATACCGTAAGAGATAGGTTAAATCTTATTTCACAAAAAAATCTAAAACTCGTTAAAGCCCCAATTAATGACAATTGCATTGGTTCGAGGAGTTAATTAATTCTGACATTTCTTCTTATTAGTTCGAATTTTCCAGCACATCACATTTTTTCCAAAAGACAGTGGATAAAAGAATATCTTTTTTGAATATTAGATTATCAAAAGTAGCTAGAGCAAGTCATATGAATGAAATACATTAAATTTTTACCAAGTGATAGTAGATGTTTTGAGAGTTGGAAGCTGATAACGGTTTTGATGAAGGCTTATTGGAATAGTTTCCCTAGCTTTTTTCATTTCAAATAAGCTGGCAGTTTTGGGAGAAAAATAGATACATGTTATTTTAATATATTATAAAGCACATAATGTTTTGATATATTTGGATTTAAAACAATTCAGTGAAACTTTCCTGTCCCCCTTAGATGAAGTCCCATTTTTACTGGAGATTTTACAAGTTAACCAGAATAAGTACAAAATAAAACGCATTAATATTCTGCACAATATATTCTAAGTTGTCCTCTTCAGAAATTTATATAACCTATAGGGAACCTATGATCCTATTCTTCCAGAATCTAGGTGAACGAGCTTCCTCTAATGTCAAACAAATTTCAAACAAGCTCAACGTACCTGTTGAATTTTCTTAAACACAGCAAATATGAGTTTTGCTATTAAGGTTGGATAGAGGATGTTCTTATCTAAAAATTTATCTGTGCATAAGACACAATGGGACAGTTCAAAATTCCGATTACATGGATGCTTTGTTACTAAGGGTTTTACCTATCATAGATACATATTAGATGTAGGTATACCATTAAAGAAAATGTCATTAAAATGCCGAAACGTCTTTCTCCATGACACTCGTTTATGGCCGTCGCTGATATGTTTTCCTTTCAACAGTATAACATCCCCACGATGGCATCTTTATTTCCTAACCATTAAAAATTAAACGCCTGAACTCTATTAAATTTAGGTAAAATTTCGATGGCACTATCGCTGTTTAGAACCTTGTTTATCTTGTGTCATTCAAGGGTTTCTCTTGTTCAACCATATTACTAGCTACTACCATTTATGGTTTACAAAGTTTTCAAAGAATGAATTGAATTTAAGAGACTCCCAGTCATGATCAATTAAAGAGTTTGTCGTTCCCTGTTTGTCAGAAAAATAGTGTTCTTACCTGATCAGATCGACACTAACTTATTAAAAGAGTAAAAGAATGCAAGTATATTACTGGAGTAGTAAACTGAGCTTACAGCAGCACAAGAAGCTTAAAAAGGTTTCGGTTGCTGCAGATAAAAACAATGCAAGATTTATCAGGCTTATACACCACACAATTTCACTCACGTTTCAGCTCTTTCCCATCAGGAGTGCAGGATCCCTCATCCATAAGACACTTAAAGTAGTTGTTAAGTAGTCGTTCACTCTTCAGGATTTCATCCAGGTCGACATTGTCGTACTTGTCGCTATACTTTTCCTCTGCAGCGACAGCGAGCACTAGGGCCCCAGCAAAAATTAGTAGAGTCTTCATCTTGTCGACTCAGTTGCCGTTGTCCACTCTGGTTCCAAATAAACACGCCTCTTTATATCTGCGATCACAGGCATGCTTACAATCCTTCGTCCTTAGCTGTAGAAAAAAGGGAGAGGGAAATGTCTTCACTGTCTTCGCTATATATGTTTCCTATTGTAAAAGTGTACTTTAACCGTGAATTGCCCATTTATTGTTATTACGTCTCATTACGGTGCTTATTCTTCCATGTTTTTCTTCTCCACTCTAATTTCACAGTAATCAAGTGGCTGTTCCGGGCATTATGTGCCTTATTCCCTAGAAATTGCGTAAACTGCTAACGAACCTCAATTCTTTGGCTATTAAATTAATAAAAACGATGGGAAACACAGTGTGCTGACCTGAATTGCTAGTTTATAGTGACATGCTTTATTTTGTTATAAATTCCTAGATTGTTTCTAGTCTGTGGTAAATCAAATAATGTAAATCAAAGTTTAAGTAGTTAACAATTGAGAAATATTGTCTACTTCTAGTTAGCTAACTGCCAGTTTGCATGCATTTCCAACAATGAGATACCATTCCTGTAATTTTATTTCCTTTAAGTACCATAAATGAAACTTAGAACGGAAATGTTAGCCGAGAAACAGCCGTAACTAAACATCGTAGGACCTCGTGGTATTCGTTGTGATCCACAGAATCGTGAATTGGACTGTATATTGATTCCATTCATTGAATAAGGTGATCAGTGATATAAATTTTAGGCTTGACATTTTTAAATGTTAAATTTGTAAAAATAAATACAGTATGTAACGAATGCCATTCACAAAATCTTTGGCAAACAGAATTCCTTTAGTTATAACTGTAGTTTCCCAGTAAATCAACAGTAACAAATGAGGGACGAGTAGGATACAAATTGCACAAAGCAATGCCTATAATATATACCTATATAGGTTTATATACCAAGTAAAATATCAAATAGATGTAATATTATATCAAAATTAAACTTTTGCTTTCATTTAGGTATGGCAGAACTAATTATATGAAACTTGGTACATAGACAGGGACTTATTGTTTATACGGTGTACGGTTTTAGAAGGCACATGTGCTGAACGAATACGTGCACGCGGTGGCTGCACTGCTGCCAAGTGATGCGCCAGAGAGCGAAAGTTACGGTGAGGCAACAAGAAAAGTAACATTTATCGTCTCACAAATTGTCAGAACGTACACTTCTGCAGCAAATGATAATGATAATAACATTATAAACCATAAAACTCAATATTGACGTACTTTTGAGTGAAAATAACGTATCTGGATTTTTGAAAGCGACTTATTGTAAAGGAGTTTGCTAACTGGTCATCCTGCTCATCTTTCCTCTCGTCTTCTTCTTCTTCTTCATCATCAATTAATTCGGAACCAGTTTCTCTAAGATTTATAACTATTATTTGTTTCAAATGGGAAGAGTTCTCACCTATAGCGAATCAGTTGCGTTAGAGCCTTCACCGTTGCCACCTCGTTATCCCCACTCTTTTTATATTTCCCTCTCTCTCGCAGTCTTGCGAGTGTTCGTTGCGCTAGACGTAAGGGAATTATCTAACGTTTAATAATAATGCTGTTGTTGAAATCACAATTGCAACATGAATATTCGATTATTACTCAAATGTTTTAAATATTTAGTATAAAGTTAATTATAGTTTATCAATTACTTATTTTTCTAATCCAACGGAAATACCAGCGATGCATCCATATAGTTGTGAATGTTACTTACGTTAAGAGATAATTCGTCATTGTCATTGTCTTCAACGTCTGAGTACTGCAAATTTATGATGATAGGTTCCAAAATCTCGTTACGTGCTATTTCTTTCCAGAAGTCTGTAGTTATCTGATGTCTCATACAGTTTTACCAGTCTTGTGTTCCTTGTCAATTTCTTCGTGAATAAGTCGTTCAACGACAGTCAGTTTAAAAATATTATTTCTGTTTGCAACATAATTTGAGCTCACATTAACTCAATTGGATTGTTCTAGCAGTAGTAAGGGAGGGAAAGGTAGATCGTGTCTCATTGGCCCAGCTAATACACTTTCTCATAGAAGAGTAACTGAACAATGCTGCTTTGAACTCTAGAGTAAATAGAGATTACGAACCATTCATAAACAAATATATAATGTGACCAGACACGTTCTGCCATGCTAGCAAGAAGTGTATCGTTTCCTCTCATTGAATTTAACAATCACCTTGGCTTACAATGTTTTCAGGACATCCCTGTAGTATTGTCCAGTTACTGATGTGTGTACAGGTACAACATGATGATAAACCATTCCATGAATATCAAAAAATGAGATGACCATAACTTTCCTAGCAGAAGCAACTACTTTTGCTTTTTGGGGGGTTGCTGATGAAGGAAATTTCTACACTGAGCTTTGCTATATGTTCTCAGGATCAAAATGATGTAGCCAAGTTTCATCAGCAGTGATTACTTTTGAAAGAAACTCGTATCTTCCTCTAACACCAACTTCAACTGCATGCAGCCCTGCATGCGAATGTCCTTTTGTTTTGGAATCAAAGTCTTGGAACCCATCGCGCACAAACACGTCTCATGTGTTTCTGTCACAAACGTGTGGGTGCACCCATTGAAGAGTTCAGTATTTGAGAAAGTGATCTTAAGGTAATTCGTCGATCCTCTCTCACAATGGCAGCAGCAGTGTTGATGTTTTCTTCCGTAACTGCAGTAACTGGAGCACCGGGTCCAGCTTCCTTTGAAGTTGATTGTCTCCCCTCTTAAAACATTTTAAACCACCTTCGAGCTGTGCTGTAGGGAAGAACAAACTCTCCATAGGCCTCCCGTAATATTGTGGCAACCCTGTATGGGTTGTCAGACCTGGCGACTGGCTTAACTTTGTTCGTTGGCTGCGCTGGGGAGGGGGGATGGCATATCCTCTTCCCCCAGATGACCGGCCGCCACCAGCGTGAGAGGATGTGTTTGTAGCAACCCTCCGGAACACAAACCTCATTGAATGTAAGTTGTCTGGGATTATTAAACCTCTTTTTAAAATGCATTTGTGAGTTTTCCTTCGCTGGACCTTCCACCTTTCACCACCATGCAGGTAAGCTAGTTATCAGTAAAATAACATGTCCACCCTACCGCGTGGTGTAACTAGTGTTTGTTGAGATAGTTTAGCTCTACCGCTACGGATTCCCCCCAAAGCTAATAAATATTAAATCTATTCTAATGTAGGGTGTGACATATTGGTGGAGACGCGGGTAAGATCTCAAATTTTTTTTTTTCTTCTCCTTGCTCTAGTCCGGTTTTTATGAAAAAAAATTTGAATGTATACGGTGGTGAAAGATGGAGGAAACATGGCCGACCGCGTGGTGTTCAATTAGTTAGAAATTCTAATCTGGTCATCGTCTCGTAATCCTTTAACTTTTGGTCTGTTTTTTTATTTGATTTCTTCAATAGTAAACTTATTTCATAATATTGTGCTAAATTTTTTTTTATAACTACATGGAAATTGATAATGGACACCACGTGGTCACGTGTTGATTTTCAAGGGACGCTGTGTGAGTTTTGGCAGTAAAATTCAAAGTAAATAGTTTTTTTTTTGGTGTTTTAGTGAAGGATGCACTTCATTTTTGTGTTCATTCCAGTTGGTAATTCTGCTTATTTTATTCTGGTGTCCAGTGTTACTTAAAAGTAAGTCAAAATGCCTAAGAAAACGCGGCAATCATCCAATGTGCCAGTTACAATGGATTCACATGATGTAATAGCTTCGACTTCTGCTTTAGCTAATCAAAGTGCACATGTACCTAGTAATTTAGAAGTATCCATGGCACCTAATGTTAATCAGACTCAGACAATGCAAGTTTCTCGGCCTTTTATTGATCCACCCTGTTTTGACAGGATAGCACTGATATCTCCTTCAGAATTTTTGAGAAAATTTAACTTAGTTTCTACAGCAAATGGTTGGTCAGATGTACAAAAGTTGAAGTTTTTCCCATGTTACTTGCGAGACACAGCAGCACTGTGGTACCGAACTTTTTGCCATAGACACCCTGAGCATGATTGGCATTTTCTAACTCAACAGTTTTTGGCAGCTTTTCAAATGTCCAATCAAGATGAATTGTTGGAAATTAAGCTTAGGCAGAGGGTACAATTAGAAAATGAACCTGTATTAGATTACATTTATGATGTATTATCCTTGTGTGACCAAGTTAACGCTGCAATGACACAAATGGAGCAGGTAAAAAACTTAGTGAAAGGATTGAAACCTCAGTATGTGCAAGCTTTGCTCCCATTAAATCCACAAACAGTTGAGGAGGTTTTACAAATTATTAAAAGCGTTGATAAAGCTAATTTTTATGTGCAACATAGACAACATTTAGTACAAGCACAAACATCAACTTACACCTCTCCACCTGTGTCATCTGCACCTGTTTTATCACGGTTTGAAAGTGTAAATCACTCTGAACCAGTTATTAATGTTGTTTCCACATTGAGTGAACAGGTCACTAAACTTGCTACCCAAATGCAACAACTTCAGTCTCAATTCACTGCTGCTGCATCTACTGTGCAGCCACCTCCACTTAAGCCTCCAAGATATCATGAAAGGAGACAACAGGCACCTATTGTGTGTTACAATTGCAACAAGCGTGGTCATATGGCACGTAATTGCTGGACTTCACCATCTGGTTCAAAAAACTCGAGAGGCCCAGCCTCCAACGACATAACCTAGAGGTACCCAAAGTAAGTTCACCTGTGTCTAATGTTGTTTCTCTTCCAGGTCAAATTTTGCAAATTTTGGGGTCCATTGGGGAGTCAAAACTTCCAATTTTGTTGGATACAGGAAGTGCAGTTAGCATTGTGAATGCAGCTCATATCAATGACATTTCTAAAATGAAACCTGTCGAGATTTTGCTTAAAACAGCTGGTAACAAGTTATTAGATGCGCCTTATCAAACAAATTTGAAATTTCAAATTAATGACTTTGTTTTTCAGGAAGATGTGTTAGTGGTAAAAGACTTGGCACATAATCTCATTTTGGGTAATGACTTTCTAACTTCACATAAAGTTACCATTGATTATTCTTGTGCAGAAGTTAAGATTCAAACTCATGAGGGAGAAATGGTACACATTCCTTTTGAAACAACATGTGGTGGTCCCTTTACAGATATTGCTGTGATTCCATTGAACGATGAGGTACAGATAGTTAATAAAGTTTCTGTTGTAAAAGATGTTAAATTGCCACCGCTTACTACTTGTTTTGTGGCAGTGCAGCCTTCAGCTGATATTACAAATGAGGTTATGTTCGAGCCTTCTACCAGTATTATGCATAAGAAGAATATTTCTATTCCACCTGTAGTTTGCAAATCTTCAAAGGACTTTGTGATACCAGTACATAATAATTCAGCTGTTCCTCAAACACTTTTTGCTAGAACTGTATTAGCTAATGCTCATGAAGTTGCATTTGTTCAAAGTAACTCAGTTTCACCTAAGGATGTTACTCCATTGAACGCTCCAAAGTTTGAATTTAATGTTAATACCAACTTAACTGAAGCTCAAAAGTCAGATCTTCATAATCTGTTGTTAAAATATGAACATGTTTTTGCCACTTCATTGCAAGATTTAGGCTCAACTAATGTAGCTGAATTTAAAATAGAGGTAAAGGATGACAAACCTATTAAGCAACGACCCTATAGGGTAGCTCATAAGCAGAAAGAGATTATTTCCCAACAAGTAGAGGAAATGAAAAATGCTGGTATTATTAGAGATTCTCAGTCACCTTGGTCATCACCTGTTGTGTTGGTAAAGAAAAAAGATGGCTCTATGCGGTTTTGTGTAGATTATCGTCAACTGAATAAGGTTACAGTAAACTCAGCCTTTCCCTTGCCTCTTATTGATGACCTCCTTAGTTACCTTGGAGAAGCTAAATGGTTTGCTTCCTTAGACTTGTTGTCAGCATACTTTCAAATTCCTTTAGAGGAGAATAGTAAAAAGTATACCTCATTTGTTACTCATGAAGGGCAGTATGAATTTGAACGTTTGTCTTTTGGGCTTGCTAATGCACCAAGATTTTTCAGTTTTGTTGCTGAGAAATTGTTAGGAGACTTGAAATTTAAGAAAGCTTTAGCATATTTGGACGATATTGTTGTTTTTGCCAAAACTTTTGAACAATTATTAGAAAACTTAGAAGCTGTTTTTCAACGTTTGGAAATGCATAATTTTAAACTGAAACCTGGGAAATGTTTCTTTGCTATGGAAAAGATAAAGTTATTGGGCTTTGAAGTATCTAAAGATGGAATTTCCCCAGATTCTGAGAAAGTTACAGTGATCAAAGAACTACCACGCCCAAAGAATGTTAGAGACGTGAGAAAAGTTTTGGGTTTGTTCAATTTCTACAGGAAATTTATTAAGCAGCCCAAGAGCACCGCAATCAAAAGTAAATCAGAGGAGGTTACTTAACTGATTCTAAAGTGAGTCGGTCTAATTTGGAAGCACTGTATAAACTTAACATTTTATGACAATAGCTACCACTCAGATATCCGTTGCTCTTGATTTCAATAGGTGTTTGGCAAAAGAAGAAGGGGAAATTATGAAATTATGCATGAGACAGCAAAAAAGATTAGAGAACTCAAAATAGTTGGTGGGCAGAGATAGGAGGAATTATGGAAAAAATAGGAATGGAAGATATATGGAGGTAAGAGGAAAGGAATACAAGCGATGTGGGTAAATTTGTAAAATGCAGAATAGAAGATGTGGAAAGACAGGAAATATGGGGAAATATATAAAATCTGAAATCGTTGCAATTTTAGAAGCAAATAAAAAGAAACTGGGGACGAGAGGCATATGTATATTACTGCAATAGGCAAGAGAGAGAACGGTTAGCTTGGATGAGAACAGGAACACTATTTCTAAGAGGGATAAAAGGTAGGGAAAAGGGAATTTCTGAATTGTGTATGGGGAAAATAAAAAATAGAGCACTATGTAACAGAATGCGAGGAGGTTGCAATGAGGAGAAGAAAGGTTTGGGAGACAAAATGGGAGAAATCAGAGAAGAGAGTAATAGCTATAAAAATGTTAATGGGCAGGGAGGAAAAGAAGGTAAGAAGTATTTTGAGTTCTTGCAGAATGTAAAAGATAAATGGGCCAGAAATGAAAAGAGTATAAGAAAGGAAGATGAGAGGGAAGAATGGGACTAATTAAGTAACAAGGTGGCATGGAGGTTAAGAGCTACCTGGCAGAGCAGAAGACCAGGTTGTCATGTAAACCAAGGTAGCATCAACGTAAAGATAAATAAGTGTAGCCAAAAGTTGTAAATTTTAAAATTTTGGAATATTTACAATAAAAAATCTAATCTAATGATTTATATTTATGCCCCTTTAACTGCTCAGACACACCATTCTTATATTTCTGATGATTACATGTAAAGATTATGGCAACATATACCAACTCCCATTTAAATATTCGTGTTGTGTGTGTATGCATGTGCGAGTGTTTGTGCGTACTCGACCTTTAACTACTTTACTGTTATATCGAAGGTCTTTTACCTTGAGTATAAATTGCCAGTTTTCAATTGTTTGAGTTACCGTTGGATTTCTTCAGGTTTTATGCCTTAGATCACAATGACATACATGTACATTGTCATTTATATTTACTTCCATACTCTAGAGAGGGTAGGGAATAATGTTGGTGAAAGAAAATTTCCAATGCTCCAGCCTGAAATCGAACGCACGATCTCTTGCATAGCAGTTTAAGGATTTGACTCTGGTCTGCCCTCCTATATTAATTTGTACCTACAACAAAATAAATATTATAAGTTTTTCAATTAACATGAAGCGGAAAAAAAGTAAACTTTTGTAAGAATAACTTTTAGAAGACTGATTAATAAATCGTTATCACTTCTAGAATTATTTCTTATTTATTACTTTTTATTTATACCATATAATGATAAGAAATATCTCTACCCCAATAGAAAATATAAGCTGAAATTTCTGGATGATCCTTATTGATTTACCATATCTCTCTATGTTTATAAATACAAATGGCTGATTACTTCAACAAGACTACTATTTCACCATGAATATCATAAAGTGTAGTTTAATATGTAAATGTTACTTTAACTCCCTGGATGTGCTATGTATTACACACACACACACACACACACACACACACGCGCGCGCGCGCGCGCGTGCGCGCGCGCACAAAAACAACTTTGAACGTCCTGTCACCTTTCCAAAGGTTATGTGAATAACAGACTAGCAGTAGGTAAAACTAATCGGATTTGGTCATTGTAAATTATCTCACAACAGCATAATGAAAAACAAACTCTTTCCTATGAACAGACAGCAAGTTTTCTTCTACTTTTGTAGAAAATGTAAGATTGAGCAAATCAGAAGCAAACCGTTCTTTATTTGTGCATATTCTTATCTCAATAAACCCATGAGTAGTAATTAAAGTTTCATACGACTCTCTAACCACAGTGTTTTACTTTTATACAACTTTTGCGAATTCTTTTACAAGAGCACATATTTCTATCTACTTCATGAGAATTAAAATAAACTATTAAAGAAATAGTTTCATTTCAAATTTCTTTGCAGATGCAATAATGACACAGCAGGCTGAAGCGATAGTCTAATATCACTAGTCAACAGTGGTTTTGGTACAAAGTACATATGAAACATAATTATATATTGTAATGTGACATAAAATGTGAAATCAGAAATTGTCCATCACGTCAGTATTAAAGGTTATGACCTGCAAGATATATAACATATTTGTATTTACTGTATAATTTGTAAGTGCTTTGTGTTTGTATGGAGTGTGATAAACGTTTGTACAGTGGCCTTTTTTGTTCTTAGCTTTAATGTGACTACTTCTTAAATGTAACATGTAAGAGCTAATTTTTATCGAGCCATAAATTAGGAAGTTAATGAATGATAGAACTTCGAAGAAAAATTAAGTCAGACTTGCAGCCTTGCGTTCGTTTAAGGATGTCTTTGAAGGTTTCCCAGGGAATACAAGAACAGAAAACAGTGACATATTAGCGGGAACTCTTTTAGAGAACTATAAAAATCTTGGATGCAGTATGTTACTAAAAATGCACTTCATTTATATTTCTTCCCTACCAATTTGGGAGCTGTTAATGACAAACACGGAGAAAGGTTCCATCAGGACATTTTGGGATGTAAAGCCGCTATGAAGGTAGATGGAACTCTTCCATGTTAAGTGACTACTGCTGTCTTTTGAAGCGTTAAGGATATATATCCCACAGAAGGAAGCTGTCATCAAAAAGACTCAACCCTCCACCATCAACATCATCGAACAAATTAATGTTGCAATATTTTTTGTAAAAGTGTACATTAGTCCTAGGACACTTGAGTAAGATAGCTTTATTGCCTTAAATATGTTATATATTGTATAAATATAGTGTATACCACCCTAACCCGCCTCGGTAGCGTGGTGGTAGCATGTCTGCCTCACGTTCAAGAGGTCCCGAGTTCGAATCTCGGTCAGAGTGAGTTACCGGGAAAAGATTTTTCCGGGGTTTTCCCTTATCCTGAAAAACGAATGTCGGGTAACTCTAAGCTCTAATCTCATCGTCCGATATGACTTAACGTTGGAGGACGCAAATTACAAAAAAAAAAAAAAAAAAAAAAAAAAAAAAAAAAAAAAAAAAAAAAAAAAGGATCACCCTAGTCTCTGCTTTTATGTATGAGAATTTTAAAACCCCATAACAAAAAAATTGGAGGATGATGGCAAAAATATAACTGCATTTTCAGAATCAGAAGGTTCAAATTAGTTAGGTTCACAATGAACGCTGAACGTTAGACCTGAAATTTCATCATCTTTCCCTGACATGTCGAGAAATAGCTAAATAGAGGAAGCATTTTAGAAAATGACAAAAGTTTTGAAAAATTTAAATTAAATACAATGCAAATTTCCGAAATAACTGATTCTAAAAAAGATTAAGAGTAAATTCAGTGTTTTAAATAAATTCATACACTTAGTAGTACATTTTTGTAATGATGTTATGATTCATCCTTTATACAAAATTATACAAAATATATTACAAATAAAGAAGACGACTTCAAAAGTAACCACAGGTTAATTTTTGTGTCATATAAATGTCCTATATATGATATTTTAAGTAAAACTTAGGAAGTTTTTCGAAAATGAAAGACCGCGAAAGTAGTATATATAGCTTGAGCTGGGTGGATTTTCCTGAAAATCAAGTCTGATTCTTGAAAAGAGCTGAACTTTTGAACACTTACTGTGGCATTTACCAATTAACTATTTTTCTACTACGGATGTACACAAAGGCGTGCGTTTGCATGTATACACTCATCACATTATTCTTTTCTATAAACTCCGTTTTTATTCAGGGGTACTTTTTATTCAAACCTGTATTTTCGGTGAAATCCCTGTAGTGAATTGTTGAGTTCAATGCAACATTTCCTTTATAATGTTAAAAGAATTTAATGTTTTCCTACAACAGAAGTTACAATGAATAGGTGATCCCCAAGAATTTTCTGTAGTTTGCTATATTTTTCTCAAATCTCATATTTAGGAGTACATGTATTGGAATTCTTTGGGAATAGGTATGTAGATTATGATTATCATGAATAAATTTGTTAATGTAGTAATTAACACTTTATTTTAAAGCAAATATCACTATTTTACATGATATGTAAAATGCTAGTTTTATTTTGATTTTGAATTTCAGTTGGAAAATGTTTGATGATTGTTGTGAAGAGTTGATGGAATTGTAGGAACGAGGTATTTCAACTAGACGGTAACGCCGCGCTTCTTAGCTTCTTCCTCATATTTCTTCGCGTAGATTCCTTCAGGATCGTATTTTGCTTCCAGTTCTTTCCACATAGCCGGCTTCTTCTCTATCAGGAATTTGATGATCTTCTCGGAGCCTTCCTTCTGACGGTCGGTACATTTTCCACATCCATTAGTTAGAGCATCAGGAATGTCCTCTGTGAACAAACACCATATTTATCGTAAATAGGCTATACTTTAAGATAATATATTGTTAAGTGCTTAGCCTAAACATTATGTTACGGGTAATATTATCTTATTTGGATTAACCAACAGTAGGTAAAATATTGTAAAAGATTTTGGAGTTATTTGAAAAAACAAAGACAATATTTTTACAACTCTTTAAAAGGGTATTATTTGCTAATTCCTTCGAGGAGAATATACTTATGAGAATTAGTGATTTTAATCCCTTTGAAAAGAAAGCATTATCCAAGCAGTCATCTTAATCTGTTCCCTTTATTTAATTGTATTACACTCTTTGTTTCTGTAGATGATTGACATATAAAAATTATCAGTATTCCTATGTGTGTTTCATTTTAATCGTAATGGTTGTTTAAAATTCTCGAAAATGGTATATTAACAAAAATATGCTACTTTCCCTTACGTCAGCCAAGGGCTTAAAAATAATATTGATTGGAGTTTTCTCTGTAGACCTTATTTCCGATACGTATATATTATCCTGGAACAAAATCATAATTACCGGGTGAGTTTATTCACCCAGCCATGAGCTCTGGGGAAATTCAGGAATGATAATTTAAAGTTTCAGAGGATACAACAATCTTTTCTGTGATAATTTTCAGGTGTATTTAAGAAGACTGTTTCTTTCATTCCAAACGTACATAGCAACATAAAATTAAAGAAGGTCAATTAAAAAGTATATCTCGGCGTAATACGTGCCTACACAGAGCTACAATTTTAAAAACTAATGTGCAGTTAGATCTGCTTCTTCTTTGCTATTTTAAATTCCTTGATGTATGTAAATAATTATCACGAATATCTTCAGCTTTATTTTCACGAGGTGAAACTTTTGACCGATTCTGTTCACAACTTTCCACCATTGAGTATGTTTCCGGTTGCCTTTGGTAGATACATGTTTAGATGGATATTCGAACACCCAGGCAGGAGATGGGCGTTGAGCACTGAAATATTGTGGCGTGGTCGCCACGATATTTGGCAGATTTGTTATTAAAGAGTATTCTTTTCAGGAACATCATGAGTAATTAAGTACTTTGTACTCATTTAGTTCGCATCGAAATTTCAAGTAAAAATCAAAGACAATGAAGAGAAATGTTGGATTTGTTTTCAGGGTCCTATTTAGTCCGTGCCGTTATAAGCAGAAGAAATCTTACTTTCCTCAGAAAGGTAAATGTTCCTCAGTGCAATACTAACGTACCACCATTTTAATCTATTTGTCATCTATTTTAATCTATCTGAACATTCATCCTCTGAGAAAAAAGAATAATGTCGGAAAGTTTTTTTTTTTTTTTTTTTTTTTTTTTTTTTTTTTTTTTTTTTGCAGCTGTAGATGGACTTTCTTCAAGCTGCTTTTGTATATGGGACTTGAATAATAACATATTTTATATCATAATATCCTTAATATTGACAGTTTAGAAACAAAATCACTAAATGTTATTAGTCCCTTCGTCCAAATTCGCCCTTTATCGTATGTGGAGCTTTAAATTTATGACGTATTTAGTATATTATACATTATAAAAAATATTTTTTATATTTTGCCTTAAATTCTTTAGCAGTAAATGAGAAAATATTATTGTGATTATTACTACTGATTTTTTTTTAAAATTAATCCATTAAAACGAAGTTAAAACTTCCAAATAAAATGGAATGATAAATGAACTAAGAACACAAGTTGCACATCTAAAAATTGGCAGCTATCTTTTTATATAAAAGTAAGCAATTCTCAATTTGATAAAAATGTATAAATAAATGTTACAAAGCTTTCAGGTCCATTAGCACTAATTACATTATAATAGTAGAAATACACTTTCTTAAGGGGTACAAACGTTATATACAAGTTGTTTGGGATACGCATCACAGAAACTTTTGAAATGGTCTTATGCATTTAAGCAAAACTTCATTTGTATAATCAATATTTCGGAATTCATGAGGTAGTGTCAGGAAGTAGTACCTGGAGCCGAGGGGAGGTCTTGGGTTTGATTTCCATGGAGCCATTTTATTTTTTCTCCCCACTCCCTTTGGGAGCTTCCTCTCAGGGCAAATGTTGCTAAGGAATATTACATTTTACTTGCATGTTTTTTCTTTTTTCATACATTACTCCTATTTCCCAGTTTACCTCAAATTTCATCTAGGCTGACCATTTCTAATGTTGGCACGATTTTTGGCATTTTCGGTATGTAAATCTACGTCCTCGATACCGGAGATCTCTGAGGATTTGTAAGATTTCATAGGTTGAATTCCCTCTCCCAACCTTGTTAAAGAATCATTGATGTTCACGTGTTACAGGTAATACTAATAGAAGCAAATGTTCTAAAGGCTTACAGAATGATATATTGGGAAACACATATGTTGAAATTTGATTCTCAGGAAATATTTCTGCAATTTAGGGAGGTAGACTAATGAAAGTTCCTGCTATTCTAACTGTCATAGTCTTTTATTTGGTTTCTCACTTTAAAATTTTTAACTTCGTGTGAATATTAGAAGAGTTTTCTAAAAAGGTCTTTGCAAAAATTTTCTAAAAAACAGGGTAATTCTATGGTAAGTGTAAAGTAATGTCATTTCTTATCCGTTTCTTATTTGTTTAGTCTTAGATACATGCGAAAAGAAATGCAATGAAAGTAGTGTTTGAGTCGCCTGCCATTCCACATGTTCAACAACTTATGGACGAAATAGCTATCCATTATACATTTTGAAGATTTTGACGAATATACTCATTGAACAAATTATATTTCTGATGACCGCATTTTCAGAGTTTACAATAATCTGGTTGTACTTGTCTTAAATATGTGCGTAACTTCCCTTACATTAGTCTTTATATAACTGCCAGGTCCTTGAGAGCTGTAAGGAGGATAGTCTATTGGCAACTATTTAAATTATTTCATAGTTTTTCTCTCATTTTAATATAAATTTATTCTGTTAAGTATTAAAGAATTAAACTTAAAGTTTCCAATTATAAATGGAATACCTAATTAATTAAATATGCATTATAATGAAAGACAATAGGTATTTGAGGTACTTTAATATAGAATTTGAAGTAATTATTTCGAAGTTTAATATGGCAATTTAAAAAAATCGCTATATAAATAATTTAGGTTAGATTAATCATACTGTTCCATTTAAATTCTAAAATAGCAAATCAATCAAATTAAAGTTTTAAATTTTAGAATTTATTATTTTACATGTAGGTAATACGCATTATGGGAAAACTTGGTTGAAACAAAAAGGTACAAAAATGGCTTTATATTTTTATAATGCTTCCATGCATAAAATACGAGAACATAACAAAGTATACGGAGGAACAGAAATTTATTACGTCTGATTTAAAAATAAAAAAAATTCTTTTCTAGTATTATTTAATGTCCTTCCTCGCTTTAAGACACAAAATAAAAATGATTTACAGTCGTAAATATTAAAGAGAGTAAAATGCAGTGAACTAAGAAAGCATGCATCTTTAAAAGTATTCTTGATAGATCAACATAAGAATGCCAATTTACACGTAACAATGTGTCTGAGACATGACTTGTTCATGACGGGAAAAATACGGAGTTTCATAAAAATATTGAAGGAAGAAAAAACAATACAGGTGAAACTTTTGTGATCTATTTTCAAAAAAGTTACTAAAAGGAAATAGTTTTATTACACTTTAAGGAATTTAGTGCCACATAAGTTGAAGGCAACTGCTGTTTACAGCACTTCAATTCTTATATAATTGTTTTTTCTTTCATGAAATTGAATTCAAAACTACTGCTTATAATTTAAAAGTAAAATGTTCAGTATTTTATAATTTATAATATATCAGAAATGTTCTAATCTCATGATTTTTTTATCTTATATAACTACAAATATTTAAACTTTGCTGTGTTATAGTTTCATATATATCTGTTAAAATTTAATATAAAACTATGATTAACTTGTGTGAATTCTGCAGAGGACATTAGCCGTGTTCGTCTCTTGATTGACTTACCAGAGACTATAGATTTGAAACTTGAGAGAATAATTAAATATACTGTACATACAATAATTTTATACTACAAACCTTAATAAAGTAAACATCCATTGCATCTACATAAATAAAATTTAATCGTGAAGTGCTTTGGGCGTCGTATCCATATAAACCTCATACTATGAATAAGGAAGTATCAGGTAATTATTTTTCAGCATAAACGTAGGAAGTGTCTAATTTGATGACTTTACACTTCCCAATGACCTTGAGCGACCAACCGGAAATAAACGGTTGAGAATTATGAAAAAATAGAGTTATAGTAATATATTTAATTACTAGAGCAATGGGTATATATTGGGGCATCATTATAGCTAATTAACACAGAATTATAATTCTAATTTAAAATTAGCTGTTGACGTATCAAATTTTGCCATTTGTTTTGAAAATTTCTACAAGGGGTTTGAAGATGATAAAAATATTTTCTGCAAACATTCAGAAAAGTAAAAATAATGAACTAAATGCCTTTGGAAAATGTGTATTTAAAAACCTAACTTTTGTTAATAAACAATCTAAGGAACTCTTAAACCAAATATGTTTAGTATTCAATTTTTTTCTTATGCAATTAAAACTAGAACAAATATTAAGGAATTGTTGTAAAATTTAGAAGTTTGCTGTACACTGCATTATCAATATTTTGTAAATGCAAAGTAATTGCTTCAGAAACAAAGACAAGACCAACTTCCAAGGTTGGTTGTCTTAAAGGAATTGTTTTTGTGGTTTATACTCACTTTTAAGTTCAGCGCCGTCTGGAGTGCAAGGTCCCTTATCCAACAGACACTTGAAGTAGCTTGTTAGAAGCCTATCATTGTTAAGGATCTGATCCAGGTCAACGTTGTCGTACTTGTTGGTGTATTTCTCTTGTGGTTGAGGGGCGGCCAGAGCGACCACTAGAAGAGCTGCCAGAAAGAAAAAGATCTTCATCTTGTCTAGTAATTGCCTCGTTTGGTGTCCTGGAGAAATCTGATGTGAGATGGTGCTAAGACATGTTTTATATACGCAACTAGTGACGTATAGAGGTGATGCTTTTGGTCCAGCGGTACTGGATTCCCTCTCCCTCTCCACTCCTCATCGTCTGGTTCAGCAGGTATTTTTCGTGCGATTGGCATAGGTCTCTTTTTCTCCCCCAGAGATACGTTTTTTAGTAGTACTTCCACGTTTTTTTTCCGGGCAATCCCTGTCATTTGCGTCAGTCACACATGCCAGACAATTCTTAGAATACATTTCCATTTTACGCATGTGGCTTGTATTGACAAATTACAATGACGTTCAGCTATCGAATTTACTTCCTCTACAACTCATTTATTCGAGGTAGAGGACTCCTTTAGTAGTTATCTAGTGGTATCTAAGTAGTAATTAATAGTAGCTACTTAGAGGCATATGAATTTAACAATTTTTTTTTTCAAGTATGCCCTGATATTGCATATTCTTTGTTCGAACTCAGAAGTAACAAATACATAACTCTTAAAATAAGGAATAAAATGACGGAAATGCTCCTCTCTGGAATGTGGGGAGGTTAATAAGTTTGCCTCACATTCAAGAAGCTCCGAATTCGAATCTCGGTTGTGATGATTACCTGTATAAGTTTGTTTTCTTTCTTTCTTTTTCCAGAATGGTCTTTACCTTCAAAAATGGTATCTAATAATCCTAACTCTAGGAACTTATATCTCAACTTCTTCTTTCAAATTCCTTAATTGTACCACAATCGTGGTGTTAGAGGATTCTGTTCCTCTCTCCCTTAAGGCGGGCCTGACAAACCGAAGCTTTGGATCCGATAGAGAACCAGGATGGGTGATCAGCCCAATGCCTGGTGTGAGGGTGAAGGAAGTGGATGATATATGAGGGGGAGATGAGTGAATGATAGGAAGGGTGATGATGGAGCAATTGGTGGAATGCTGCCAGGGTAACCGAAGGACTCTGAGAAAACCTGCCTCAGTACCATGTTTTCCACCACAAAACTCATTTTGTGGTCTCCTGGGATCGAACCCTGGCTGCCCTGGTCATATTTCAACCATTTTATTAATTCTTTATTCACCTTACATTATAACTACCAGTTAAAAGCCTAAGAATTAGTCGTCCAAGTAAGTAAGAATTATGACATACTGATGAATTATTTTTAAATCACATTTAATTTACTTTGGCAAAAGCTATGACTAATTAGCATTGTTTAGTTACAATTTAATTATAATAATTATTTTTTGAAGGAAAAAGTAGTAAGTGGGTAAGAGGGACGGATAACAAGCTTTGATTTGTTTATTTTTAGTTCACTTCCTGATAAACACGACAACGTTATGCGAAATTAAATAAGTTCTTTAGCTTTGTTTGGTTAATATTTGAGAAGAATTTCATTGTTTGCTGGTCTAGATGTTGAACACTATTTCCATGAGTATGTGAGATACAAAAAATGTATTATTTCGCTGTTTAAAGTATTGTAAAAACCAAACAAATTATCCCTCGGTAGCGTAGATGGTAGCGTGTCTGCCTCACGTTCAAGAACTCCCAAGTTCGAATCTCGGTTAGGGTGAGTTACCTGGATAAGGTTTTTTCGGGGTTTTCCCTTATCCTTCAAGACGAATGTCGGATAACTGTAAGCTCCATGCACCCTGGACTCATATGGGCATGATATCACCCAAGTCATTCACAGTCCGATATGACTTAACGTTGGAGGACGTAAATCACACACACACACACACACACACACACACACACACTAACACATACACACACACAAACATATTATCGGGAATATCTTACTATCTCGGAAATATAAAATTACCATGAGATTGTTTTATACAAATGACATGTTTTAATAAAAATTCAAGTATTTTATGGAGATCTGCACCGTGGTCGACTATCCACTCTCACCAAGGCGGCCCAGTTCGATCCCAGGCGACCGCAAAGTGAGATTTGTCGTGGACAATACGGAGTTGGGGCTGGTTATCTCCGGCTTCTCCCGCCATCATGTCACCAACTGCTCCATCATCAGCTTTCCTATCATTCATCTCGCCCTCATACTATCATACACTTCTCACACCAAGCCTTGGGCTGTTCACCCATCCTGGTTCTCCATCAGAACCCAAGCTTCGGTTCCTCAGACACGACCTTAAGGAGTAGAGGGACAAGAATCCAATAACATATCAGGAAATAATGAAAAGAAGAAGAAGTATTTTATGGTAGATTTTTACCCATCACAAAGTTTTCAATTCTATAAAAGTTGTGAAAATTTAATCAGAATGTTAAAACCAGAAACCAATCTATAGCAATAAAATATAAAGTAAATACTCGTACATTAATTAAATTTGAAGGCTTAAAGCTTTTCACTCCTTGAACTCTAGATAGACTAAGGAATTTACACATTGCCTATTCAGTAAATATCTAAAGGTTTATTTAAGGCTATACTTATGTTAATTAAATAACATACATCATCCAACAGCTATGGCTGAGATGAAGTAGTTGTTATCTGGAATAATTTAAAAACATACAACTAATATAAACAATGAATTACAATTACAGAATAATCTCGTATACATATTTTATAACAAAGGCGCTGAAATGTAAATCAAATAACAAAACATCTCTCATTCCAATACAAAAGTGTGTTAACACACCATAACGGTTTCAAGTACCGCTAACAAACGCTTTCATACTCTGGATTTGGCTTGAAATCCAATGTTTGGATTGCCAGATGCAACGACGTCTGGCACTCACAGTTATTGGCAAGAACAACATAACGCTGTACATTTGCTTTCATACAAACATTTTTGTGACAATTGCTATATTACCTAAAACATTTATTAAATGTAAGATACCTTAATCTCAAAAATCAGTAGAAAGGAAGGAAGGAAGAGAGGAAGGGAGGAAGGGAGGGGGGAAGGGAGGAAAGGAGGAAATGAGGAAAGGACAAATTTGTGACAAATGCTATATTACCTAAAACATTTATTAAATGTAAGATACCTTAATCTCAAAAATCAGTAGAAAGGAAGGAAGGAAGAGAGGAAGGGAGGAAGGGAGGGGGGAAGGGGGAAGGGAGGAAAGGAGGAAATGAGGAAAGGAGGAAATGAGGAAAGGAAGGGAATAAATACACAATAGCAGTTTGAATTAAGAGATGTAAACTGTATACTACAATATTGGGATGGTCTAATAAATATTAATGCTGATATTACTTTAATGTATTGAAAGCAATTGTTTAGAGATTGTACCTCCACATATAAATTTGAGTCAAGCATATGAAGTAAATTATTATTTTTAAAAAAATAGGTTTAGTAGTTATGTGAAGTAGGTATATGTAATAGCGATGATTGTGATAATGTTAAGGGTTCTGAAATTAGTTATGATTTTTACAAATATTTCAACTATTTTAATTGAGCAATTTATTACAGTTTTGCCCAATATAGAGCTACTTTTCATTGTTCAATATATGCATCTATATTTCAAAGAAAATATTTTTCTAAACATGAAGAAATGCACAAAATGCATCATGCGATGAAAATTTTAAAGTTTAATTAATACTCATTGAATGCAGTATTTATTATAATCAATATTAAATATTGGGTAACATTAAAAAAAAGTTTGCTTAAAATATTTAGCAGCGTTAGTTCTATAAACATCATACGTGTACCAACGAAATGATTAGAACATCAAATTATACTTTATATCAAAAACTGCTCTTCATTTACTGAAAAATATAAACGAGATGTATACTCAAAGTATGTATGAAATAGGAGATCATGAGGCGCATTTTAAGCAACAGAAAGCTAACAAAACAAAGTTATGAGAAAGTTATGGCTTCAAATTAAACGCACCAATATGCACACATAACTGGAAGGACTGCAATGCATTCAGTAGTGGTTCATTAAGGTTTCAGAATTGTTTTCAAATTTGATAAAACATTCAATGGTAGCTACTCTTAAGCTATGTAATTCTGCAAATGTTGACATTAATGTTGATAATTATAACAAAGGATCTTGATTCCATGATTTTAAAAATTTCATTTTTTAATTTTGTAGAGCATTTAGTATTGCTTACCTTAAAGGAGGATGTAATTTTGAGAACATTGAAATTGGTACAGTTTATGAGGAAAATGATGATAATACCTGAGATATAACATCGTGTCCTTTGGTGTAATAAACATTATGACCGCTACTGGCCAGTTGGGTGCTGTATAGAACAACTTTACATTTAAATTTCAAAAGATAGCAGCAATAACAATTCAGTCACTTCCAAAGATAGTAAAAGGGCATTCTTGACCCTATGACATCACGTGAAACTGGAAAAAACAAAGACTATGAAGATGAAGAATGAAACACATGACAATATAAAACTGAAAATTCTCAAAAGGTTGTATGTATAATTTTAAACTGTAGCTTAACGTAAGTATCTGATACAGCTCATCTGATAACAGTATTAATTAATGCTGTCGATCTGCTATGGTATTTGAAATGTTTACTATCTTAAGCTTAATAAAAATACATACATTGGAATAATACATATATGCATGTCTAAATTATAGAGTGTTGAATGGGCTGTTGAAATAGGGGTGTTTTCTACAAACTCCATACAAAATGGTTCTTCACACTACAAAAGATCTGCATAAGGATAGCTTATAACTTAAAGACCACTAGGAGTCGTTCACTTCACTGTCAACAGCTCCCGAAGCCTCGTGGCATACATGCAGCAGATTCGATATGTTACCTGAGTATTTGATATTCATCAATGTATTAGCAGGACAGCGTTATCTAAGCGGCAGCTTTATTTCTTTGGATCCTCTGAAATGCTAAGGTGTATCCGCGTTTGCTGTCAGAATTTTCCAGAAGTGAAATACCAGGTGTACTTTTATCTCGGCAATCCTTGTAAAATTTGTCTCTAATAGTTCCGAAATATAGTTGATTTAATTTTACTCGACTGATTTCTTATATGGGTATTAAAGCTCCGCACCGTTCTTTACATCTGTATTTCTAATACAAATATTTTAGTGAAATCCGTCAAGTGAAACTATCTTTACATGGAATAATCTTGTCCTTATTTATTTTCTCAAGAAGATTGTACGGAATGTGCTGAAATGGCCTGAAAGTATGAGAATTTTAACTTTTTAATGTACGAGATTTTCTTATTATGTTCAGTGAAATCTTCTTCTTTCTGACTAAATGTACAACGTTCATATAACTGGAAACATTTTGATGCTTATGAATCTACTACAAAGGATTTACATTTTTATTAAAATATGCAGTTTGCGTTAAATAGGACCATTATACCTTTATGTGTATACCAGATATTAATATGTTTCCGACTATAGTCATTTTTTTGTTTTCACAATATTTTAAATGGTGCAGTAATACACTGCTGTATCTCACATGCATCGGCCAGCACATAGTGAAGTGCTTGTCAAATATTAGCTAAACAAAAGTAAAGAATTTGTTCCGTTATGTCTAAGGTTGTCGTGTTTATCAGGAAGTGGACTTAAAAGAAAGAAAAAATACACACACATACACACACATACTTTGAGGGCTAAAGATAAACTAAAATGTGCGGAAATTGGTGTGAATGTAGTACATTAGATGTTTTATGGTATAACATGTTTTTGTTTAACTAATTTATGGATCGATCAGCGCATGTGTGCTCATTGATCATAGACATTATTTACTTACGTGATACAATGAATAACAATGAGATGAGGAAAGCCCCATTAGGCCCTCCATAAGTAGGTACATTATTGTTTAATTATTACAGAAGTTCTTGTTCTGAGAGCTGATTCAGTGGTAGGCGACTCCTGTTGCGGGTTGGAAAGCTGGATTTTCTGCCAAGGGATTAGTGAATGGCTCCTGATACGTGCTTTAGGTTCTAGAACTGTTCGGCTTGTGCAGAAATTGACTGCTGAATGGTGCTGATTCCAGTTTCTCTATGTGGTTGACTATTTCTGACAAACCATGCTGCATTCGTTGATATTCGTAACATTTTGTTTTGAAATGTCTGGATTATGGTGTAACCTAACTACACCGTCCAGTTTTAAAGAATCTCTTCCTCAATTGTATTTTTTTTTTTATTTGTAATTTGCGTCCTCCAACGTTAAGTCATATCGGACGATGAATGGAATGGGTGAAATGATTCTCAAATGAATCCGGGGTCTATGGAGCTTAGAGTTACCCAACATTTGTCCTTCAGGATAAGGGAAAACCCCGGAAAAACCTTATCCAGGTAACTCAGTTGTAGACAATGTATTAAATTAAATACATAACATTTTAGTAAAACTTTAGGGGGTTGATTGTATAATCTCTCCTTGTATATTTCTTAGTAAATTTCCGACCTTTTCGGAAGCTGGTATCAAGATTCTTCCATTTAGACATAAAATTGATAAATTTGAATATAAAATACTTATTCGATACTTTAATTCCATTAGTGAGAGCAGAAGATTTAAGTTATTTATTTTTACTTTCAAATTGTGGAAAAAATGTAGTTAGGAACTACATAATATATCATCACGCTAAGCAGCACGTTACATGGTCAAGTTTATTGCCCTGCAGGAATGACGCACGTTTCTGGGTAATGCCAGTGTAACGGAGAGGGAGGCAGCTGAACCTGCTCTACTTCTTCAAGAAAAGATTCGTATAAAAGAAACAATTAGAGACAATGCCAATATGTTAAGATTCCCGGAATAAACAGAGATACAGGGGAAGGCCATGTACTGGCCAGGTTCGATTTACGTCACTAAATGCGTATATATAACAACTTTTGATTCTACAGTGCACATCAGATTCTTCCGGGGAACATACTGAACAACATGAAGGTCTTTCTTATTCTAACAGCAGTCGTTGTGGTCTCTCTGGCTGCAGAGATCAAGTACACCACCAAGTACGACAATGTCGACCTGGATGAAATCCTCAGAAACGACAGACTTCTGAATGCCTATTTCTTATGTCTTTTGGATAAGGGAACCTGTACTCCTGATGGCAAGGAATTGAAGAGTAAGTACCTAATATACAATCTCCTCTTATCGTTCTATACAGGCCATTCTAAAATGATGCTGATCGAGTAAAAGAACATTATTTGGCTTACCTAACTGATATGTTTACTTTTTTTTTTCAAAAACTGCTTAAATAAAACATATAACTTACAGAAACACCTATTAATTTTTAATGAATGGGACAGCAAAAGGGCTTTAAATTCAATCTAGTTTTTACATGTCATGGAATCATGCTTTTAATTCAGTCAGATGTCAGAGATACTATCTTCTTTTTTGAAATGTTACTTTTATAGCAGTTTGGGAAAAGCATCATCCTGGATAGATCTTACAGCATCCATGCCTGCCAAATTTAGTATGATGCAAGCTTACATTTTCTCTTTTTCCTAGCTTTTACACCCATTCTTACTATATATGACATCACTGGCCGTGGACAACAATGATACATGTAAAGAAATGGTATTTTGGGAAGAAACCGTTCCAGTTCTTAGTTTTGGGTTATTATTTTATCTCCTCTCTCTCGCTCTTTCTTTCCCTGAGGGATAATTACGGTGACTCTGATTTTGCAACATTTGCCTACGAATTAGTACGTACACTTTCAATTTAAATATTTACGTTTTCTTACTTTCAATTTTGAATCTTCAACCTTAATATTCATATCCGATGGATTTAAGTGCCCCCTACATTGAGAAACAGATAACTAAAATAGACTCCAAAGCGCACAGCTCGGATAGTATCCACAATTAAAGTCAGAGCTTTTTCTCTCTTAGTTATCAGTTGTCCATTTGAAAAACTACCACGTGGTTCTGGAAAATTTCTTTGAGTTTCTCATAGTTATTTAGTGCACGAAACAAAATAACGTCATGACCTTTAGGTACTCACATGTAACAGGAATATTTTGAAGAATTGGGTATTATAGTTTTAGACAAACATTCTCAGTATTTCAAGAAATATTTCCAAATTAGATATTTGTGCTTAAAATAGCAATGAAGCAGAAATTTATTTTTGTTCCTTTCTTTTACAACTTTCCCAAAATCTTTCAATTTTGTGGTTGAATTCCTAGACTGGTTACACCAACCAATGAGGAAACAAACACAGGTATTTTGCTTCCTTGAATTCAAATATTAAATACGCGTAACTAAACTGCAATATAATAATAACGCAATTATAAAAATTCTTCAAACAATTTCCTTTTGAATAAATAGCATTTCCAAGGAACAATACGTATAACAATATACATAAATTAAACACACTGTAAAACCCACAACTTGTGAGGTGCTTTCTTTAGAATAAAATACAAGAAATTTAGAACTGATTCTAAGTTTTGAACTTTAGATTGTGTTTCCGATCAATCATCCATCAATTGAGCTGTCAATTATAAAACATTAAATACAATACTTAACATAGA
Source organism: Mantis religiosa (assembly GCA_030765055.1). Classification (NCBI taxonomy): domain Eukaryota; kingdom Metazoa; phylum Arthropoda; class Insecta; order Mantodea; family Mantidae; genus Mantis; species Mantis religiosa. Next base: position 61,124 of record JAUKNK010000253.1, read on the forward strand.
ATAACTTATGCTATCTTTATGTTTCTATATACATATAGATACACTTTTAAGCATGCCTACTGGTTATAACTAATGTGTGTTTAAATACGTGTTTATGCAACGTAACTTTTTTTTTGTAGGTGCAATTCCTGATGCCCTGACCAACGGTTGCCAAAAGTGCAGTGAACGTCAAAGGGATGGTTCCAGGAAGGTGGTCAATTATTTGATAGAGAAGAAGCCAGAGATGTGGCAGCAGCTGAAAGCAAAATACGATCCTACAGGAATCTACGAGAAACAATATAAGGAAGAGGCACGCAAAGAAGGCGTAAAAATCTGATTCTTCCTTAACATCATCAAACATCTCATAATTCACACTTCATGAAACATACAACCTTCATTTGTTTTCAAAATGTGACTATTTGTATATAACGAATAAATCACTTATTGTTACCTTATGATATGTTCTCTTTTTACCAAAATCCTATGTATCTTTTAGGGTATTCCTGAAAAAGACATCCAAGCTATTTCACAAAATCCATTTCCTGCTATATCCCTTATATTATCAACAAAGAAAGCAAAAATGTAATAAATGCTAACGGAAAACGTATAATGGGACATGGAATTTCTTATTTAGGTTTACTGTAATGATTGTAGCTTATTAACAACGGAATTTTTAATTCACTAAAATAGGATCATTGATATCAGTCTTATATTAATAGTACACTGGACCGTTTTATGTCGTTCATTAAATGTTTGTATTTATCAATGAGTTAATCAAGGCTTACAGGCATGATTATCGGTATACCTGTCAGATACTCATGTGTGACTTGTAATGGTCAATGCACTGTAATGCCTGCCTGTTGGCACAAAAGCTGAATGTCAGAATTTGATATGCATATGCTAAATTTGGGAAAAGAAGGCAGTTTATTGCTACTCTTACTCCATTTTTTATCTTGGACTTAGAGCTTTCTCTTTGATGAAAATTATAATTTAAGACGAGGCGAAGTCTAAAATGGTAGTGTTGGAACACACTCATTTGGCCTTTCGTCTTCTCTGAATTTCGTTCCTCTATAGCACTGCTTCCATAAATTAGATACTTGTAAGTTACTCAGCTTATGAATTATGGCTCTTTAAATAAACTGTCAACATATTCCCAAAAATGTCTCCTATAAAACAAACCTTTTTTAGGCATTAAATTCAGTAAATAATAAAAGTGTACTATAAATGTCACCAGGACAAATGGATTTTGAATTGAGCTTATTTGCACAGATGCTTATGATCGCATGATCTGTAGTTACCGAGGACGCAAGTTATACGTAGTGGAGCGTGATGGGTTTTTCAGAAATTGAAATTTCTTAGCTGGCTTCCTTCCGATGAAAAGTAAAATCGGTGGTCCCGTGTCCTCTATAAACTAAAGCCTGATAAAGAGACGTTCACAAAAGTAGTACTTTCATGCACAGTTGAGTATGAGAGGCTGAAAACTCAGCAGTCTAGCGTCCATAAGTATGCGAGTTTGAAATGAAAGCTGAAAGAAAGATAGCTACATCTTCAAAAATCATAGCATTACTAGCGCATGAGCAAAATTGGTTCACCCCACCTGTTAAGTCGGAGCAAACAATAGGCGTTCCTGTATCCTCAGTGTATTTGGCTACCTCGAGCAACATCTTACGTACATGTGGTGCACGAATGGGACTAGTATCGCCGTTGATTGCACAAGCTTTGCTTCAATTGATTATGTCCATATCAAAATCAAGTAACTTTTTACTATTCAATCTTGGCATACATTAGTATTTCACATTTGAATGTGTATTTATTATGCTAAATAACATGAAATTGTAATTATTGTATTTCTTTCTTTAAAATTTTATGCTGAATGCTTTGCAGTATAGCAGCTTATGCTACGTATGAATACATAAAGGTCTATGTCAAGGTGTAACTGAATAAAGTTTGGCCTATTTAACTTACTGCTACACAGTAAGCTAATTTGGCACCATTTTGTTTGTCTGTACTTCCTGAATTACTAGTGTACATACTTAATATATTTATTTAATCTTTCTATACCTTCCAGCAAAGTTTTTCAAACGTCCATCATAATTAACTATAGCCTATCACCTCAGAAATGCTTTGGAATATTATTACAAGGATGCAAGTAATTTCAGAGTCTAAATAGAGTTTCAATATTTGGTAGCATGCTGCGTGTTTAATATTGATACCGAAATTAAAGGATTGCAATGGATGGATTTCAAAGGAATGTTGATTCTTTGTTACAACGCGTGCAGGTGCAGTTGAGTCAAATAGCAGTTGGGGTGAATAGTTGTTTTAACAAAAGAAACGCAAGAAAGTGTCCTTAGCAGATTTCTAAAGGGTAGTACTTGACTCCGTTTGAATAGGCATTCTTCGGACCCTTAATAATGGCATGAGCATAATCACAATGGGCAAAATTGTTACAAAGGGAATATTTGTGTGAAAAGAGGTCTTAGAGAGAGTGAAAGTCACACATACACCCACGCGCAGCTCTGGAGGACGGTCTTCGGCGTGAGGCCGATTAGGGCAGTTCTCTTCTTCTGTCTTGGTCGAGGGCAGACCAGAAGTGATGAGAGAAGATATTTGTTGGTTCATATGTACGTGATGAACGAATTAAGCTTATCGAGTAATAAGCATTCCCCCTTCAGTCTCTCTGAAAAGTGATATATTGGTAACCCTTGGTCGGCAACTTCAAGTTTGATGTAATGATAAAAAGAAACAGTCATTAAACCAGTTTGAAACGGGCATTCCAGTGTCATTAAAACTATCCTTCTCATACATGCTCACGCATACCCTGTGAGAAACCTCATTGCTTTACCCTGATATAAACACTATTTAGTGCAAACTGTAGCGTGAACGTGAAACTGTGCACCACCCAACTTTTTTGTATCAATATTTTGAGTTTTAGTTCTATCAAATTGTATTAATTGTGTAAATGGAAAGTTACTTAATGCCATTGATATTCCTTATTTAGATCCTTTTCGAACGGACGATTACCCTCACTGACTTAAATGTGTAAGACTGGATTGATTGCAGCCTACCCAGTTATCAGGGTAAACATTGCCAGTATGGCCTTCACATCTTTCAAAATTAATTCAAGGATATTGCAAAATGCGCTTTACTGTGTACCAGTTACAAAATTAGAGGGCGTATTTTGTGTTAAAATATTTTTTTGGATGTTTCACAGGTCATTGTACAATAATTGGGGTTTTGTATTGAGCCAACTAAAATGTGGGGAAAAGAAACTGAAGCTATATCAGTGAGTAGCGAATGGTGCAATTCCTTGCCAGTTACCTAAGAAAGTAATCATAAGCTGCAGATAAAATTACTTCCCAATGAAAATGCTCAACTAACGTACTTCACTTAGGGAGTATGACAAAGCGTTACCGATAGTCTATATCAAAGGCCACCAACCGGAATTAATAATACAGAGCGTCCGAAAAGTCACCGCACTCAAACTTTCAAAAATTATCTCTAGGGTATTTGATTAGATCAGTTGGTAAGCTTTGCATGACGAATAGCTGTAACCTTAAAGAAGGGCTCTGCGCTATATTTAGGTCAGTGTAGCTTTCGGGTTGCTCGGAGTGACACACGAATCGCAGTAGGGGACATTGACTTTAACGCGCATACAACGTGTCACTATGCTGGAAGCATACGTTGAGTTCATACGTTGATCCAACACCAGGTAAAGCTACGCTTAGGACCTTGTGCGCTGATTTTGTGATACAGGTTCTGTGGAGGATGGACGTCGAACTGGTAGACCCAAAGTAGCAACAGTTTTTGTTCATGATATCGAGCAGTGACTTGTTACCTCGACACAGAATCGGTAAGACTTTTGGCACAGCAAATTGGATCATCAATTATCTCAACACATAAACATCTTAAGGTGACCAAACTGCACCCGTTTCGTGTTCAAGTCGTCCAGGAACTGCGGCCGCCCGATATAGTGAAACGTCGCCATTACTCTCAATGGTTTCGTTCTTTCAGACGTAGCCATTCTGAATAATACTTTTTTACGGGTGCAATGTGGCTCCATTTAAATGGCTACATTAACTCTCAGAACACTAGAACCTGGGCAACTGAAAATCTGCATGTCTTTCATGAAGAGCCGCTTCATTCAAAACAAGTCAGCTTTTGGTGTGCGGTATCGCAAAGAAGGATTGTTGGGCCCTTCTCCTTTGAGGAAACCGTCGATGATGTCTACAGGAAGAGGATGGACGTGTTAGTTGGTTTCATCAGGATGGTGTCACTTATCATAATGCAAACGAGACTATTAAAATGTTAAGGAGATTTATTGACAATCAAATTATCTCTTAGCATTTATGGCCTCCAAGTTCCTCCAATCTTACCTCTTCAGATTTCTTTGTTTGCGGTTATTTAAGGGGAAAAGTGAACAGAAGCAAACCACACTCGCTATATTTTACCTTATTGGTTATTTCCATTTACCTTAAACTGTGCAGCAGTCACGGGTCCACCCCCCTAGAGTTGTGTGACCCCTTTCCGTCATAACGGTACTGCAACCTGCCTATACATATTTTCCTTAAACCTCATTATTGTCTATGGTTCCGTGGTGGCGAGGAGTTTTGGGCTTCTATTGTCCTATTGTTTATGTATCTGGTCTCGTCTGCCCGTTCTAACTTAAGGCAGCTTTTACCCTATATTTATTTCATTTACAAATTATTCCTATGACAATATTCCTTTTGACTTTATTTCTTATATCATATATTCCCAATTGCTTATTAATAATTTCTATGGTTTTATCATCCCTTTCTTAAATTCTTCTATCGGAAACCTGTGATTTCTGCTTCAATGCCAATGTAGTTTGTATGTTAAATAAAACTGGATAAAAAGCAATAAAATCTGAGTCCGGGAACCTACGAGCACTGTATTTACGAAAATGTCCTAGTAGGAATGCGACAGAAACAAAGGCAGTTATAGCTATGGAATTATGATGCTAATAAAAGTGTATATATGTGCATGCATATATACAGCCTCCAGTTGCTGATGTAGTAAATGCTATTTCGGAGCAGTACCCAACTGTGTTGGCTCTTATGTGTTCAAGATATCACCTTGTAAATACCTCTAACCATCCTCCTTCGATTGAAGCAAAAAGAATTTTCCCTTAACTCTTTCAGATAGATAACCATGCATTAGAACGGCTTGTTTTTGAGTTCCATGAATGCGTCACAACTCGGCCTAAAGTAGGTGGAAGCAAATCTGCCATCTCCTTGTTTGCTTAAGGTTACGTATCACTGGTATTATGGGTAAATTACCCTTTTTATGGTGTTTGGCGCTTATATGAGATACTTTCATTACACCAGTAGATTACAGTGCTTAGATTTTAATTAGATATTTACGGCAGCAATGCCTATCTTGAGTTATGTATTGAATTCATAAACGACACTCTCTGGAGTAATTTACAGAAAACGTTTCCTATTTTGTAGTAGAAATTGTAGCTACTACATGAGAAATTCAAGGCACCTTGAAATACATTTATTTCATTAGCACAGGCTGATAGAATGTTCGACCAGTAAGAAAGAGAAGCCTGCACACGTATCGAATAATCTGGGCATTGCAGTGCAATTGTTATACCAACATTGGTAAGGTACAATGTTACAAACGATTACCAGCTGTGGGAAAGGAACATGATTGGGCTTCACACATGACTTATATTGTTATATGACAGGTTGGTAGTTATATGGTAGGTTATTTACAAGCGATAGAAGAGAACAGAAGCACCAGTGTCGTGCGCTGCGGAATGTGAGAATTGCGGGCAGTGCTTCACAAGGTGAAGTCAGAGTGAAGCGCTGTGCACACAAAGTTCAGCGAAACAGCAATCGTATCTGGAGCTTAAATATAATAATTCGCTATTTTGGCGGTGATAACGCCGGAGAAACTTTGTTCACCTAGCAAGGGCAAAATTATATTTTTTGATATTATCTTTTATTCAGCTTCATAAATGTTAGCTATTCCATTTTTTTACATTAGTTAACTATTTAATTGGTGCATGTAAATGTTACAAGTTATTCAGTTGCACAGCCCAGTGTAACTTAGGTATCATTTCAGCATTAGAACCAGCGAAAATTCTTGATAAAATCCTCTTGTCTGTGAAGATCAACTGCTTTTCATAGAAAACAATATTTCATGTAGTATCAGATTTAGAAGCACAAATATATGATGACTTAACTAATACTAGGAATGTTCATGGATTTTCAATCGGCCTATATTATATATTCATCTGACAAAACATATGCTTATCATTACAAGTGCTCGAGCATCATATGACAGGGTTATACAACAAATAGGCACTTCAAAATAAGCTTCAATTGGTATACATTGTAGAGACTGCTACCAAGGTTAACATGAATAGCGTAAAGGTTGCCTTGTAGCACTTATTTTATGTGCGAACAGACGGATAAGGATTTTAAAGAAAAAAATCATCAATTCAAATTGGAAAATATAATTCTGACCAATGCTAAAGGGTACTCAAATTGCAATGCCGTTCACTTTCATGTGAATGGTAAAGTATCTGAACCAAAACATTCTCAGTATTAGAGTTCTGTTTTTACCATATAACTGTATATTCACATCAGACAGTGCCGAAATTTTACCAAAAATGCACATCATGAAAAGCATTTTAGAAAAAGTTCTGTGTGTGTGTGTGTGTGTGTGTGTGTGTGTGTGTGTGTGTGTGTGAGTGTGTGTGTGTGTGTGTGTGTGTGTATGTATGTGTGTAAAAGTATAACTGAAAGACGAAGAATTGATTAAATTCCAAACTTCATATTCAAATTCAATTTCCAAAGATGCAAAATACATATTTTTTCAAGAAAATCTCCCACATCAAACCAATCTTTGCTTTAAAAAAGTCTTATAATTTTTCTATAAAAGGACTAGTGATTTCCTCCCAAAGTACCTATGTTTAATATAATTTCATTGCGGATGACGTGTACATTAGGGGAAGAATAACACCCATATGTGAATGACGTTTCTTAATTGCTAAACTGGTAGAGGAAAACAAAATCCTACTACCTGTAAGCAAAAAGTATGTACTCATTAAAATATAACATTTTCGTAAAATACACATTTGTGTAGCTAATTATTTCCAAAATATTCCTTGATATTTGTGTGAATTTTTAAACACTTATAATTTTACTTTGGGAAGTCATGATTCGCTTTTCTCTTGGTCATACAAAGAGAATTGTATTTCAAGCAAACATGTAGTGACACGATCATTGGAAGTTACACCGAACTTTATTTTGTGCAATGGAAAATTTAAAAGTGAATTGAAGTTTCATCTTAATTAAGAGTGATTAAGCGCCTTATTCTTACAAAGTTAAATTTGCTAACTTCATGACCCTTATCACAGAAATTATTTAAAATATCGGATTAAAATATGAATATATGAAAATTATGTTTGCCTTCTTAATATACGGATCTATTTTAAATCCTTGTAAGATGCAAACAAACTTACCGGCTGCCATGAGCATTTTAAACTTATGTGTAGCTTCAGGAAGTTGATGCATACATTAGAAATTACTGGACCTGCTCGAAGTTTTAATAGCATATTACCTACTCTTTTCCTTCACTTTTTTGTAATTTACGTCCTCCAATGTTAAGTCATGTCGGACGATGAATGGAATGGGTGAAATGATGCTCAAATGAGCCAAGGGTCCAGAAAGCTCAGAGTTACCAAACATTCGTCTTTCAGGATAAGGGAAAACCCCGGAGAAAACCTTATCCAGGTAACTCACCCTGACCGAGATTCAAACTCGGGACCTCTTGAACGTGAGGCAGACACTCTACCACCACAGTACCGAGGCGGGCTTTTCTTTCACTGTTAGGTGATATATTCTAGACAAATGTGATTTTTAAGTTATTCAGTAATATAGAAGTTGTTTTAAAAATTTATCTGCGGCACGTGACCACATACTATGAACATGAAAATTTAATGAAAACAAGCGGAGAAGTACAGACATTTCGTTGTTGAAAATTAGAACTTACAGTGTTATATTCAGACGACTTGCTATACTACTATTATTTATTTTGATGTAACTTCCACACTTATGAAATGTTATTTTTCAATCTACTTCATTTAAATACATATAAACCTTTGTAAAATTATCTAAATTAGATACCAAATAGAAGTAGTAAAATGCTTAAGAAGTGTTCTCTATGTGACTTTTCTGAAGTGCTATAGCCTTTCCATCCAATCGCAAAAAGCAACAAAATATAGACAAGACTAGAAAAGAATGGCAAAGCATTTTACAACTCAAACTATTAGTTCGGGTAATTTCGAAAATGGCCTAAGCTATAAATGGAATGCTATTTGAATAACAAGAAGTGTATTTTTAAGATCGGTACAATCCTTTCGTGTAATTTGTTTTTGTCTATCTCTTAACCTTTATCAGTTATACCAAATTACATAACTTCTTCGAAATTAACTTCGAACTAAAATAGCAGCCACGAATTTATCCAGTAATTGCTTTTTGAATTATGCTGACCAAAGACACACAAACACGTGGATATTCTTTCCAAATTTACTTTCCTAATTCAGAAGGCCCCAAAATAGGCATTATATCTTTCAAAAGTCATTTCAAACTTTAAAAAGTTGCAAATTTTATGATATTTGAGGTAGGAAAGAAAGAAGACACACACTGGACAAATAACGTAGTTTTATAAAACATTGGGGGGATATCCTCCGTTGTTCTTTTTCAATGCATCATTCTTTCTTCAACTCTATGCACAGCATTTCGTAGATGATATATTAACAATTGCTTACTAGATAGCGTACCTCGTTGCTATGTGTTAGATAAACTCGCTCTTTAAGCTAACTCCACAACAAAGCGGTTGGATACAAAAGTGGAGATCGCGGCGGTCACTTTGATAAAAAAAACTGGATTATTAATTGTTTTGCATGAGTACAGATACTGGGTGGAGTGTCACCTTGCATGAAGATAGGTTTTTCCATAGAGTGATTCGTCAGTCTAGGAATCATGAAATTTTATAGAATTCCATATTAGCACTCACCATTTACAGTAAAAGTATTCGGTTAGTATTCTCCAAACAGTGGAATTACTTACCAGAAGTTGACTCGATACCTATGCAACACTACTAGTTCCATAATTATAATTTCTACTTACCTCATTATTCTTATAAAGCACCTCAACAACCCTGATATCCTCGATTAACTTTGGCCTTTCAGATTTCTTCTTATCAGCAACGAACTAATTTCCTCATTCTGACTGATTAAATCCCCATAACTACCTACGAAACATTGATATTACATACGAAACATAAACTCTTAAATTATTAATGCCCGATTGCACCAACAGATGTTTAGACTTAACACGGCTGTTAGTCTACTTAGCAATAGTTCTAACAAAAGTTGCATTTCATCAACAAGTGTTAGCTTTACACTCGTGTTAAGTCTTTTGTTAAACTAACAAACCATATTACTGTTGTTAAGTCGTTAACAATCGCAGAACTGTCAAGATGGTGGGCATGAACGCAGCTTTTGATTTCAATTTGCTATATTTAGACCGTCTGAATGGCATTTGTAATAGAGAACGGCCTATGAGGAGAAATGATTTTGAGGTTCAATCAGAAGAAGATTTTCTATGCAGGTATAGACTGTCGAAACAAGTTGTTATGAAGGTTACTGCGGAAGTACAAGAGAGGTTAGAACATGCATCGAATAGGAATATGCCGATCTCGTCTTTGCTTGAAGTATTAATAACTTTGCGATTTTATAATTCTTTGAATTCTGTGGATAATACACTGGCAACCTCCCGTTTTGAAACGCTCAAGTCTTTTCTCACTTTCTCCCTCTTCGCACCTCGTTTTAAATTTACGTAATATTGACGAAGTTGGTAATACTTCTGGTTGTGACATTTGCATTCGAATTAAACTCATTTCCAGCCTTTTCCCACGTCACATCTTTCTCTATCTCATTTACCGCATGCGTCCTTTTATTTACTAATTGATCTAACAGTTCTTCCTCGATTGATGAGAAAATCGTCCCACGGCTTCTCTTCTGATTTTGTTCACCCGCCATTTTTAGCTGCGTGTAAACAAAAATAAAAATAAAAATAAAAGCGCATCGCAGTACGTTCCGAAAATAGTGCGCTTCATCCACAGCCTGCTATATCTGTAATATTTACAAGTATCTCGGCGTTAACATGTGCTTTTTTTTAACATTTTAATAAAACAAGTTGGTGAAATGCCAGAATTTTAACACTTTTTTAACGTTGTGACAATTGTTACGTTACATTTGTAAACGTCAATTTTAACATACATTGGTGAAATCGGGCATAAGTGTTATAAATTGTTTCGGATCTTGAGAAATATTTTTCTTGTTAAAATTTAAGAGGTAAGAGAAAACAACTAACTATACACATGGCTTATAAATGTTATTAAAATTGATATAGAATGACATCAAAATAAATCATATACTGCTCCAAAACGGACTTTGTTTTGATTTTATTTTTTTGTTCTTTTTCTTTAAGTTCACCGTTTTGTTGAAGAAAATATAAATCTATTTATAGCAGTTTCAAGTTTGAAATGAATGTTAGAAGATACTATATTTCTAGTGCAATTTCATTACACCATTTTTATTGGAATGTAAAAAAATTCTCTAAAGTAGAACAAAGACATCATCAGGTCCTAAATACCTGAGCTTCAATGTATTATGAAGTTCCTTAGTGATTTACGTTGCACATTTATGAATAATATCAGAAATTTCAACAAGCTTATATGTACTTATTTTAGATCTTAATTTCATTTTGTACATTTCGGAGAAAGTACGAATAAAAGAAGGTGGCCTCCCTCTTCATCAGCAAAAAGATCTTATGATTTAATGTCTTTGCTCTTTGAGCTGTACACAGTACCTATGTTTTAGAGCAAAATTTTTCTGAATTTGTATTATAATGAATTTTATCTCTTATTTTGTTAAAAAAATGTGTGTTTTGGTAATATAATTTTAAATTTATAAATTAATGAATTTTCAAAATCTTACAACTCACATTGAAGGAAGTTACATGAAGAGGGATAAGTGGGCCGAGTTTGTTATAGGTGTATAGTAACGTACTTCATTGATGCTAATGCTTTTAATAACATAAGCTTCAGTAATGAACAGAATTGACCTAAAAGAAGTTGAAAATCTACAGTACATTTAATTCTTTTTCCTGTAGTTATTTACATAATAACATGGTTAGGACACAGAGACAGAGTTTCTTGTATATGATATTCGGTAATATCTTATGGAACATTTTCCTTTAGAGCACAGAAGAAATGAAAGGCTAATGTGTGGAAACCTAATTGCTCTTTAACTATTAACTAGATCATATAGAAAACAAATTTCACTCGTTATATTCAGCAAGTGAGATGTGTTATTTAGATTTAGGAAGGGTTTTCTCATTGTAGTCTTTTTCTTTCTGGAAGAGAGACATTTTAGACAACCTTATTATCTTAGAGACAGGATGGCAGGATGATAAGATTAAGACATAAGCTGTCCTGGTATATTTTTCCTAAGCATCTATACCAAGCTTCTTGAGATCTGCTTCGTATTTCTTTCTGTAGATTCCTTCAGGATCGAACTTTTCTTCGATAGCTTTAAAATCAGCAGGTCTCTTTTTATAAATATGTTTGACGACCTTAATGGCACCTTCCTTCTGACGTTCGCTGCACTTGGAGCATCCATTGATCATGGCATCCGGAAGGTTCTCTGCAAACAAACGTAATATTCACATTAATTGTTAATGATTCTGAAAGGTTTAATGGAATTCCCAATATCAAGAATCCAAATATGTATGGATGTGCTGTTTACATGGCCGGTTACTATGATTACACTACTTTGTTGCTCAAAATGATCTACAAATCGTGACGTGCTGTGTCATTTTAAGCACCATTTTCTGAATCTACATGTGGAAACGGACTAAAAGCCCGTATTACCTTCGTGGAGGTCAAGTTCATGTTGGGAAACGTAATCGTTAAATGGAGCATTCAGTACGGTCCTTCTGGATCATTGTATGATGATAAAGCGAGGGAAGTAAATGAATCTAATTAATTCTTCATTGAAAACTAACGCAAAAAATCAGATAAACAAAATAATCACTCATATATTAAATTATCTATCTTTACCATGTTTAAAAGGATAGGTTCTTAATGAATTTGGAAACAATGATGCATTATTCATGACAAAATTCAGACTTAACGAGTGCAGATAAAACTATCTCTTTTGAAATAAAAATTAAATTACTAGATAAGTGACATAAATCCATTGCGATTTAATTTTCTTTTTATAGTTATTATTCCAGGAGACCAAAATTCATATAATTAATTAACTTCTTGATAATGGATAATAATAATAATAACCTCTTGATAATAATACAAATCATTTGGTTTGTCAACATACGATTCATAAAACATGAAAAACTGTTTAAAGGGTAATGTTTCAAATTGTTGTAATTATTTGAATTGAAGAAAGCATAGTTTAGATTACCTTCTTTCAAAATATGATGATATTCGCTTTTAAATAATTGTATAATCCTTCCTTGAGTATATTGTCTTGAGACAGAGAAAAGAACATCGCATCTTAAAGTCATTATATGACACTCTAAGGCATAAACCTAAGACCCTTTTAGCTATAACAATGTTGTTCTTCAGGTCAGAAGTAATATTTTAAGGTCTCAATTTATTTGCAGGTTCCTGGAAATAAGAGAATAGTAAGAGAAGCATACAGGGAAGATTAACGATTAAAAGTATGTCCTTAAAACTATAGATTCTTCAACAGTATTTCTGTAGCCGGAGTGCAGTGTACTCAAATCCATCAACTTCATTACAATATTTTACTAAATTGTGAATTTAAAAATAGGAGTGCACAATCACTGTACCACCAAAAATATAAAACAATTTTTGACGTGTTACTATATGCTCTCATTCCTCTTTAAATGTAATATTACAATTAGTTGCATAATCCCTATTTAATTATTGAAAGATGTGCAGCCTTTAACTATACGAGGGGGGGGGGGGACCCAAAAGAAACCGGACTCCGAGGGCGCTGCCAATCGTAGACGTAGTACAGGGTTCTCACGCTAGCTGGTGTTAGTAGAGACCTTCAGGAAACAGCTGTGCAGACGGCGTCAGTGTAGAGCTGAACGAGCAAGTGTGGTATTGTGTTTCTCTGACTGTTGGAGGGTTACCTCTGCAAAGTCGTTATGGCAACTTTAAAAGAACAAAGAGTGTGTGTGAAATTTTGTTTTCTGCTTAAAAATCTGCAACGGGGACACACCAAATGCTTCAGGAAGCTTTCCAGGAGGACGTTATGAGTAGCACACAGATTTTCGAGTGGTTTGGATGCTTTCAACGTGGTGAGATGTATGTTGAAGATCAAACTCGTTCTGGACGCCCTTCAACATTGCGAAATGAGGAGAACATTCAAAAGGTTCGCCAAAAGATCAGCGAGCATCATCGCCAAACGATTGACCAAATTTCAGCAGCGACAGGAATCAGTTGTAGCTCGTGCCAGCGAATTTTAAGGGAGGATTTGCACATTAGACGTGTTGCTGATAAATTTGTTCCGCGCCTTCTCACACAGGAACACAAAACCATCCGCATGAATGTGTGTTAGGACTTGAAAGCAGAGATTACACGTGATCCAAACGTCTTGAATAAAGTCAGTACAGGGGTTGAGAGTTGGTATTACGGGTATGACCCAGAAACCAAGCAAGAGTCAAGCCAGTGGAGGATTCCCAACTCTCCCAGACCAAAAAATAGCAAGGCAAGTGAGGTCAAATGTGAAGACAATGATCATTGTCTTTTTTTATGTTCGTGGAATTGTGCATCGGGAATTAGTAACCCCTGGCCAGACTGTTAACCAGCACTTTTACTTGGATGTTTTAAGGCGTCTACGAGAGGATGAGAGGAGGAAACGCCGGAACTTTGGCGATCAGGTGTCTGGTTTCTGCATCACGACAACGCTCCAGCACAAACGGCCTTACGAGTGACCCACTATTTGGCATCTCAGAGGTGGTCTGTCGTTCCCCACGCTCCCTATTCGCCGGACCTAGAGCCGTGCGACCTTTTCCTATTTCCGCGAATGAAAAAAACGCTAAAAGGGGAGCGTTATGTCGATGTGGTGGTGGTAAAGGGCAAAGGGCACTGGTCAATATCAAACTTGAAGAGTTCCAAACATGCTTCCAAAAGTGGGAAAAGAGACTTGACAAGTGCATCGCATGTAATGGAGAGTATTTTGAAGGTGACTGAAATAATTTTGTAAAAAGGTTCATCACTAAAGTTTTTATGACAACAATCCGGTTTCTTTTGGGCCCCCCCTCGTAATAGCTGTCTGAAATGCTTTACTGGGATCGATTATCGGCCGTAGTAGTGTTAGAGACCTCGTGTAGCTTCCTCTTGAGGGGAAGCCGGCTAGATTTAAGGTATGTATTAGAGCCCTAAGTCTGTAAAGATGCCTCTGAACAAAATTAAGCGGTCTTTCACGCCCAATATAGAAAGGGAACTTAAGAGCCGCAGTAGTTAAAGAGCGTCCATGTAAAAAACGCTCTCGAGTTCTAAGTATAGCTTTAGAGGTCACCACTAGACTGACTTCGGCATAGAACTTCTGCGACTTAGGAGAATTATTATTACCATACAATTATTTTTAAACCTTGAAATATACGGTGTATTACTGTTTCGGTAGAAGTTATCAGAAGCAACTCAACAATTGCAATTTTAAGTGATATGGTGCAGCAGCCGTTTCATTCCTCAACCTCAAACAGTTGCCAACTCACTTCTAATATTATTCAGTAGCCACTTTAGAGTTACTGTTCTTTAACCTTACATTCACCGTACATACTCTGAAAAATTATCTTGTAGTGCGATCCATATAAGCCTGAATCATTTCAATAGGTCATAATTTTTTAACCAATAATAGGACACACGTGCAACTTTGGGAGAATATAATACAAAATAGGGTGTTACATTACACTGTTTACATCTCAGAGAAAATGTTGGAAGTGTCCTCCACCAGCATCTATACATGTTTGCCCTCGTCTCACCATATTCTCTGAAGTTTTACGGAGAATATCCCGGCCAATGTTACTTTTTTCGGTTCGAATGGATTCCTAGAGAACATCAGTTGTCCGTGGCCTATTCTTGTACACTCTATTCTATAGATACCTTCACAAGAAAAAATACGACGAGGTTACGTCATGGGATCTGGGGGGCCGCAGACCTTTTGAGATTATTCAATTATTAAAGAAACTGTACAAGAGAAGCAGTGTACAAGAATAGGCCACGGACAACTAATGTTCTCAATGAATTCATTTGAACTGAAATATATAACATTGGCGAGGATACTCTCCGTAAAACTTTAGAGAATGTGGTGAGACGAATACAAACATGTATAGATGCTGGTGGAGGACACTTCCAACATTTTCTCTGAGATGTAAGTAGTGTAATATAATCACCCAAATATTTATTATATTCTCCCAAAGTTGCAATTGTGTCCCAATATTCGCTCAAAACTTATGGCCTATTGAAGTGGTCCAGATTTATATGACTCGCACTATATCGTAATTCATAGTGGTTCGGGTGATAGTAGATTCATAGTACGAGGACTGTCCAGTAAATAATGATCACAATTTCTCATTTTGACAACGTACCTTTACTCATCCTTATAATTTTTATGGTCCTTCTGAAAATAGTCTCCCCTGAATACGATGCACTTGGCCCAGCGTTTCCGCCAGTCTTCTAAGACATGCTGGAAACCATTTTTGAGAGATCCATCAAAATCTCATCCGCAGCTTTCACCACTGTTTCTGATGATGGATAATGTCTCCCACGAAGGCGCTTCTTCAAGTTAGGGAATACAAAAAAGACACATGCAACTAAATCCGGACTATAGGAAGGGTGAGGGATGTACTTCACGTTGATTTTTGCACGATATTCAACAAACAACATTGGCAATATGCGGCCGCGTATTATTGTGGTGCAGCATCCAGCCTGCTTGACGGAAATGTGGTCTTTTGCGCCTGATATGGACTTGCAATGTTTTCAGGACATTCCTGTAGTACTGTCCAGTTACTGATGTGTGTGCAGGTACAACATGCTGATAAACCATTCCATAAATATCAAAGAATGAGATGGCCCTAACTTTCCCAGCAGAAGCAACCAAGCTTGCTCTTTTGGTGGTTGGTGTTGAAGGAGATTTCCACACTGAGTTTTGCTGTTTGCTCTCAGGATCAAAACGATGTAGCCAAGTATCAACAGCAGTGATTAAGTTTGAAAGAAACTCCGGAACTTCCTCTAACATCAACTTTAACTGCACGTTAGCTCCATTGCAGCGGTACGCGATACTGAACATGTCTGAACTTACCTGGTTCTCACAGGCGGGAACCAGGAGTACCAACAATGAAACTACTACGGCGTGTTTGTTTCACATTAAACTAACAGAATATAATAAGATTGAATATTAGTGCGAAAAATTATGACCATAAAAATTATGATCCTTCTTTATTAAATAGCCCTCGTAGAAGAATTGGAGAAGATTCAAGTGCGACACAAATTACAAAATCCGTAGTTCTTATGGATTTATATATAAATCGAAGAGCAAGGAATTATTATACATATTTATGTAGCGTATACCAAAATTATTACAGTGTTAACGCATTGAACATATTTTCTGTTGTCCTTTGCAACATTTCAGTACCATATGCTAATCTGTAAGACTAGCTAAATTTACTTCCGCTATCAAAGTGTCTGGCTTAGTTAACATCTTTATAATCTACTAAAAGTAAAAGTAAATATAATTATCGGCTTGCACACAGAAACATATCTTCCATTTTTACTAGTGCAACATTTACCCTCGAACCTACGAGGGCTGTTCAATAAAGAATGATCATAATTTTTAAGATCATAATTTTTCGCACTAAAATTCAATCTTATTATATTCAGTTAGCTCAATGTGAAACAAACACGCCGTAATGGTTTCATTGTTGGTACTCCTGGTTCCCGCCTGTGAGAACCAAGCAAGTTCAGACATGTTCAGTACCGCCTACCGCTGCAATGGAGGTAACATGCAGTTAAAGTTGATGTTAGAGGAAGATTCGGAGTTTCTTTCAAACGTAACCACTGCTGATGAGACTAGGCTACATTATTTTGATCCCGAGAGCAAAGAGCAAAGGTCAGTGTGGAAATATTCTTCATTACCAACCCCCGAAAAATCAAAAGGGGTTGCTTCTGCTGGGAAAGTTATGGTCATCTCATTCTTTGATATTCATGGAATGGTTTATCAGCATGTTGTACCTGCACACACATCAGTAACTGGACAATACTACGGGAATGTCCTCAAAACATTGCAAGTTCATATAAGGCGCAAAAGACCACATTTTCGTGAAGCAGACTGGATGCTGCACCATGATAATACGCGGCCGCATATGCCAATATTGTTGCTGAATATCTTACAAAAATCAACCTGAAGTGAATCCCTCAGCCTCCCTATAGTCCGGATTTATTCCCATTTGACTACTTTCTATCCCTTAACTTCAAGAAACGCCTTCGTGAGAGGCATTATCCATCATCAGAAGCAGTGGTGAAACCTGCGGAGTTGATTTTGAAGGATCTCTCAAAAAATGGTTTCCAGCATGTCTTTGAAGACTGGTAGAAACGCTGGGAGAAGTGCATCTCATTCAGTGGAGACTATTTTGAGAAGGACCATCAAAATTATGAGGATGAGTAAAGGTACGTTGTCAAAAAAAAAAAAAAAAAAAAAAAAAATTGTGATCGTCCTTATTGAACAGCCCTCGTATGTGGCTTATAATTATTAAAGAAGCAAATTCTTTTATGTCAGCATTTACCCTCCTTGGCCTAGGAGTTACAAAAGAACCACATATAATTCACGCACTTTTTTGGCATGCCTCTGTGGAATTCGATTTTTTTTCTTTCAGAGGATGAGTCAAAGAGAATATCTACTGAAACTGTTCATGATTCAGCGTACAGTTAATGCAGAAGTACTCTTGTTACTTGTTTATGGAACAGTAGGTTTCGAAAGAGAAACTGGTAGCAAAGATATTGAATATCGTGACACCATTAGAAGCATGCTGGGTATCAAGGTAAGAGTGCAATAAACCTTTCTGCAACTCCGTAGTGGGAGAAGAAAAAGAGAGAGTAATGAAGGAAATAGTGCAAGATATTGTTACAAACTGGAGATGCAGTTTACAGAAAGGAACACCTTGAATTATTAATCACATCAGTTATTCATTAATTTATCACACATATACTAATTACGGGCAAAAGTTTGGAAAATTTTGAATCTCTTCATCGCTGAATATTGGTGAGAGTATAGAATGGTAGAGACCGGTAGAGGATGGTGTTAGTGGAGCCACGGAGACGTGCAGAAACTCCTAGCAGTTGAGAGATTGTCACCCGACGCAACAACGAAGCTTTTAATATCACCAATGGAGAGGGCAGCAAAGGAACCTTAGTGGCTCGGTGTAGTCAAAAAGAAGTTCTACATAGCGGAAGCAGTTGCACCATCTGCCTGCATCTACCGGAAGTATCAAGCTGACAAACAAATCTAAAGAATAACAAGAGAATAAAATGAGTAAGGGAATGCAAGGAATTCTGGATTAAGAAATCCACCCCCAGAATTCGACTGGTGACAAGGAAATCCAAGGAAATATCCAGGTTAGAGTGGTTCGTCGACAGATCGAACCTGCGATCATCACACGTTACTGCGGTGGCACTCATCACACGTTACTGCGGTGGCACCTCGCTCTGTGAAGACATGTTAACATATTTAAAATATATTTCTTATTGTAAAAGCGTACATATTTTAAATGTGTTTACGGATAATATAGCAAAGATTTGCTAAGATTTTATATTAATACAAATACGAAATTGTTCTGTTTTAATCAACTTCTTGTACTGCGTGCAACTGATAATTACGACAATGCATAGTGCATCAAAGTATTTATGCAATGTGTAAAGCTCCCGCCTCGGTAGCGTAGATGATAGTGTGTCTGCCTCACGTTCAACAGGTCCCGAGTTCGAATCTCGGTCAGCGTGAGTTACCTGGATAAGGTTTTTTCCGGCGTTTTCCCTTATCCTTCAAGACTAATGTCGGGTAGCTCTAAGCTCCATGGACCTCGGAGACTCATTTGAGCATCATTTCACCAATTTCATTCATCGTTCGATATGATTTAACGTTGGAGGACGTAAATAGCACACAAAAAATGTCTGAAGATAACCAAAATTCGGTAGTAAATTCTTACCTGCGGCTAAATCTTACTGAGCATGGGCAAACAGCAAACCCATTTTGGCTATACTAGCCTGTGAGGCCTCGGTTGGGCTTTATGCGGTTTTATCCATCCATTTAAATAGCACCTACATCAAGCATTGCCAAATGGGGCTAGGTTAGTTTTGCTTAGAGGATTCACATGTATGCAGAGACTTTGAATTACATCATACACTGTTGTAGTGCTGACAAGTATATTCTACGTTGTGAAACATTTAAATTTGTGCTTTATTAAAAAGTGAACGTAATATGTATTGTTAATTTAGACAATATATTATTATTATTATTATTATTATTATTATTATTATTATTATTATTATTATTATTATTATTATTATTATTATTATTATTATTATTATTATTATTATTATTATTATTATTATTATTATTATTATTATTATTATTATTATTATTATTATTATTATTATTATTATTATTATTATTATTATTATTATTATTATTATTATTATTATTATTATTATTATTATTATTATTATTATTATTATTATTATTATTATTATTATTATTATTATTATTATTATTATTATTATTATTATTATTATTATTATTATTATTATTATTATTATTATTATTATTATTATTATTATTATTATTATTATTATTATTATTATTATTATTATTATTATTATTATTATTATTATTATTATTATTATTATTATTATTATTATTATTATTATTATTATTATTATTATTATTATTATTATTATTATTATTATTATTATTATTATTATTATTATTATTATTATTATTATTATTATTATTATTATTATTATTATTATTATTATTATTATTATTATTATTATTATTATTATTATTATTATTATTATTATTATTATTATTATTATTATTATTATTATTATTATTATTATTATTATTATTATTATTATTATTATTATTATTATTATTATTATTATTATTATTATTATTATTATTATTATTATTATTATTATTATTATTATTATTATTATATTGGGAGTGAATCATAATATATAATAATATATAAATAATATATTTAATATAATATTATGACTTTGAAATTATTTCTAAAAACTTTTTTCTTTAAATATTTGTTATTCTTGGATGAGCAGAATTAAGAGAGTTTGTGTTTCTCTAAGAAATCAAATCAGGGTTGTGAATTCGTGAGCTAAAAGTTTTCGAAGATGAATAAAAGAAACACTTAATTGGTTTCTAAATCGAAAAAGAGATTTATGATTAATACTGGCTTGTTTTTTGTACTTTAGTACCTTACTTTCTGCTTTTCTAGAAACATTTTAACTCCCTGTTTACATAAAAAATATATAAATTATATATGTTATATATTAAGAAGCAGAATTATAAGATTAATTTGCGCTCCGTTAGTTAAGATCGCTGTACCGATGATATATTTGTGAGAATTAGGTACAGATTTAGAGACCGATTTAAAAACATTGCTTTTCCAGTCTTAAGACAGAAACAATATTTTTGGTGCCTGTTTTGCCAGTTTGGTTTAACAGAAAATTTAAACCGGAACAGTTTATTAAGATGATCCGGGAATCTTAAGAGTGATTTCATGCATCCTACTGTGTCTAAATGTATCACGTTAGTCGTCAGCCGTTCAAAGGATGCTTAAATTTTGTCTCGATATCTTTCATGCTCTTATGCATACTCATACTTTAAAAAAAAAAATCTGTGTAATGCATCACCTGTACTGAATACGCTACTATGCTTAGTTCTTGGTGTCTGAACCAGAGAATATGTTTATTTAACAAAACTATCTCAAAGATTTCGAAATGTATGGAAAAAATATATTTTAAATAAAATGAAGTTAAATGTCTGCATTCTTTGGAAACTGTTGTCAGAACACTGTTATTTGGATACTACACAAGTAACGATTCGATTCATTTGCTTTCCCCCTTTACCCAAAAAGTAATTTCTGCACAGCGGAAATTTTATCGATATTTAACATGTGTAACTGTGCACAAAATGGACCTCTGAGCATTTACATGCAATATCATCTCTTGAATCTTCTCCGTTATATGATTGAGTTGTTTGTGCTCACAACTTACATTCCATTAAAATTAGACTGATTGTATCTAAGGTTTTCGGAGCTGTATAGAGCAACCAGCTTCCATCACTTGATTAAGTCTACCTAGGTAAGATATGGCTATTCAGATATCATTCAATTCCTGCTGGATGGAAGCGTTGCATCCTTCATTTGTCAGAATGTCTTCATATCAATCAGAAACAAATGCCTTATGATAATCGCCTTGCAATAAGCTTATGAATGTTTGGAAGTTGTGTGTTAAAGAGAATATTATATTGCGAAGGGCTTAAATTTCCATATTTTAATAACGTAGAAAGGAACATGAAGCTTTTAAGACATAATATGTTAAACTCAAAATGTATGAAGGATGTTTCAATGGGGTATCGCTTGGGGATCGTGGCCCGAGATATAGAAGTGCATGAATCAGAATTTAACTTGGAATTCATTCAGAGATTAATTCCAAAGCTGGATTGGGATGTGTTATATAAAGCAGCTGAGAGTATTTGTTATGCTGATGATTTACCAGAAAACTAAATGAGGACTATGAAAATGATAATGACCTGTTAAGAAAGGCTCATCAGGTTTTACTGGAAGTATAAATTATCAGTGCTGATCTGGTGTGTCCAGAAACAGGTAGAAAATTCCCAATCAGCAATGGAATCTCAAACATGCTTCTCAATGAACATAAGTTTTGATTTTATGCATCTTCTGCGACATTGAAAGAACATTTTGTCTTTTTGAAACACAAAATATTTATATCCATTATGGTTATACTGGTGTTCTATAAAGCTTTTCCAGGGAAATTAAAAATTAAAAAAAAAGAAATGATATGAGCTGGTTTCGCTTTACCTTAGCGTGCGTGTGCGTTCGTCGGTCCTATATTTTTACTCTGTCTATATATAGCCTTAGCTCAAAAAGTAGTTCTTTGTTACTAAACCTTGTAACTTTAACAAAAACTGACTGACATGTTCTATAATACAAAACATCTCTGCACATACTGTCAATATAGACATAGTTTAGCTTTTTCATCTAAGTAGCACTTAAAATTGTGCTAACATTTTGGTTACTGTCAACCTGATTATCCTTCTTCTTCTTCTCCTCCTCCTCCTCCTCCTCCTCCTCCTCCTCCTCCTCCTCCTCCTCCTCCTCCTCCTCCTCCTCCTCCTCCTCCTCCTCCTCCTTCTTCTTCTTCTTCTTCTTCTTCTTCTTCTTCTTCTCTTCTTCTTCTTCTTCTTCTTCTTCTTCTTCTTCTTCTTCTTCTTCTTCTTCTTCTTCTTCTTCTTCTTCTTCTTCTTCTTCTTCTTCTTCTTCTTCTTCTTCTTCTTCTTCTTCTTCTTCTTCTTCTTCTTCTTCTTCTTCTTCTTCTTCTTCTTCTTCTTCTTCTTCTTCTTCTTCTTCTTCTTCTTCTTCTTCTTCTTCTTCTTCTTCTTCTTCTTCTTCTTCTTCTTCTTCTTCTTCTTCTTCTTCTTCTTCTTCTTCTTCTTCTTCTTCTTCTTCTTCTTCTTCTTCTTCTTCTTCTTCTTCTTCTTCTTCTTCTTCTTCTTCTTCTTCTTCTTCTTCTTCTTCTTCTTCTGTGTAAGCTAATGCCTTACTTCTTCGCACAATCTCTCACGGAGATTCAGGCTATTTTTGCATCTTGTTTATGGTCCTCCTATACCTCTTCTCCCTTTAGGCTTTTGATCAACCTGGATCAAAATATCAATATTAATGCAATGTATTTCACGAAACTTCATACTGATGTATCTTCACTGATTACGGCGGATAGACAGAAATTGCAGTTGGATATGCTGATGATGCTTGTAAATGCTGATGATAGGTTTTCAATTTTACAGGCTGACTGTCACTTGTGAAACAGCTTGGATATCTCTTCCATTTATTGCTATTATAAACATTACAACCATCTTCCTTCTCTGACTGTTTATTCTCCACATATGGAAGACTTACACCCCCAAAAGTGAGCACTTGGGGAGAAGCTGTTGAGGAGCAGAACCACTGGATTAGAAAGTACCAGGCTGGGAAGCAACCCCGATGGCTGGTATGAGAGTGAGAAAGTACATGTCAGAATGTGGACGAAATGAATGAAAGGAGAGGTAACAATGGAGCAACTGTTGGAATGCTGACAAGGGATACCGGAGATCCCATAGAAAACTCGCTTTTTAGCCGTGTTGTCCCACATACGGGCCTAGGATCGAACCCGGGCCATCTTGGTGAGAGTCAAGCAGTCGGACCACTCGCCACGGCGTGGCCTATCAACATTGTAACCAACATATTTATTCACAAACTATCTAATTTATGTGCTTTTCTAGACTTCTGTGAATTTTAGAAAATTGTCACTCTATAACTCTATGATAACTTTGGATTGGGAAGAGAGGGGGGGGGGGAGTTTCAGCTCCTCGACCTATAGAAGATCATTTGTATCTATATCCCTGACAGAGCGCACTCTGGGAGGGATGGCTGAGGTGAAAATATGCTAAGGGTTTACAAACCAGAGAGACGGCAATGGAGAGTGTAGATCCTAACAGTTACAAATTGGAACAGCCCGGGGCCTTCTTATACAACGACTCCCTGATGTCTTACATAGTCCCTGTGGGGTTCGGGATCAGCAGACCTTCTTCGACTCAGAGGATTAGGTAAATATGTGGAAAGCTAAATAAAATTACTTGTAATTAAAGAAATAACAAACAATCAGTAATATTAACGGTTCTATTAAAATACTTCGATGTTTTAACCGCCTGTCAGTAAAGGCAACTAATGTAAAAAGTTATGAAATATTACAGCCGTTGTTGTCAATTACCAAAACCCATCAAGTATACGCTGACTTAGATGTGTGGAATAAACCATGTATTTGTCACTTGTCACAAGATTATATTTCATTTCAGTGATCTAGTGTAATAAAGATAAATAAAAAGGATTTTCCGTTTCTAATCTGCATCTGCTTTTGAAAACCTAAATGCATAAAAAATCTATCCATAAATTTGTATAACGTATGAAATATCTTTCCATCTGAACATCTACCATAGAGGGATAAAGTGTTAATTAAACTTTTTCAGTTACTTTCATATATATGTATATATATGAAAGTAACTTATATATGTATATATATGAAAGTAACTTATATATATATCAAACTATCTTCTCTTAAATTTAATACGTCGTAATTTATCTTGGTAACGTTATGTGTAATTTTAAACAAAGCACTCCCTAGCATTACAATCACAATACATAACTCTTGGTTGAACGTGACTTGTTTAGCCATCTGTGAATCTCCCTTTGTACTTGAAAACAAGTCCAACTATGCTGATTTCAAAAAAACGTAAGTTAGCCAGGGAGGTGGCTAACGAAGGACGATGAAATCTGTTCTTAATTTGCAAAGAAAACCGGATTACCTTCGACTACATTTTTATTTCCTTCTTTTCTCTTTGTTTTTCCATACAAGTGAGAAACCTGTTATTGAGCCAGTGGCTATTTTCAGTTGAAACCGCAAAAGTTACAACTCAAAATCGCGTCAAATGTCTTCAGCTTCCCAAATGTTTGGCTGGAGTCAGTCAGGACAGTAAGGGTATATGTATTTATTGCTTTATATATATTCTTCTGTAACATTTTGGAACAAATTGTCCTGAATTTTCGTACCAGCTCCTAATTAATTAATGTGTTGAGATTTATCTATTACCACTGAATTGAAGGTCTAGATAATTATGCGTTCTGATAAACTTAAGTTAGAGTTCGTTTTCTAATTCCCTACAGAAGCTTTCTACAGAATATACCCTAAATTTGGATTAAGATTTGTAGCGCATTAAAAACAGTAATTTCTATTCAGTAATGTTCTTTTCTTCACTATTTGAACATTTAACTGTATTTTAACTAAAAGTAGGTTAAAATTAAAAGAAAGAAATTTAGTATGTTCTTAGTAACCATCAACGGCAGAGATTTATACTTTTGAGGATATTTGTTTATTGAATGAAGTATTATCTCTTGTCTCTAATAGTAGTTAGAGAAGTAAGCGAACAGTGATCTACGTCAGGTGTGTTTGCTGAAAGTATAAGTTTATTTTTTTCTTAAACACTGATACAGTGTGATTCATTGCGACCAAATAATTTTATATCACTGGTAAATATGTAAAGGTATACTTCGAGACTGATTTCTAATCATTTGTTTACTTCTCGCAAATCCTTTAGGACTGCGAATATGTCGAAGAGATTTGTCACTTATTCACGTAACATGTGACTCTAGTGTGAGATCTTTACAAAGTGGAGGGATTTTCATAATCTATTACTAATTATAAGTATAACAAAAAACGTTAAAATACGTTATGGATACGGCATAGATGAATTCAGTGTACAGCTGTAAAACTGTTTAAGGACAGCAATGATACTCCAATTGTTACAAGAGAAACATTTGAGCGTCACTGAAATTAGTCCACCATTAAGACTGTGTCGTCAATGTTTACTATTAGCATGTTGCTACGAACTTATAAATAGTTTCAGAAAGACATACATGCTAATAATCCTACAGAAGAGACAAATACTACAGTGTAAGGACTGCAATTGCTCAGAATTTTAAACGTCACTGGAACGAATGTCATTGGTACTGTCATATCTTATACAATGTCACAGAACTGTGGCTAGCTACTTCGATTAACTCGTGTATATGTAAATCCTGTATAAAAACGACAATAGAGTCAATTGCTCCGACTACTTGGATAATGTGGCCAGAGATTTTTGAGGGACGACTTGCGTTTTCGTCCATGTGAGATGCAGATTGTCT
This sequence comes from Mantis religiosa, assembly GCA_030765055.1. Classification (NCBI taxonomy): domain Eukaryota; kingdom Metazoa; phylum Arthropoda; class Insecta; order Mantodea; family Mantidae; genus Mantis; species Mantis religiosa. The sequence continues at coordinate 87,226 of JAUKNK010000253.1, forward strand.
ACAAACCCATATTCAAAGCTAACTCGATTAGCACATTGACTAGTTGGAGAAAATTACGACTTTCTAAAGAAACTCAAAACGATGAAGCTCATTTTCACTTGGTAGACAAAGTTTTCGCCAATGGTCAGTATAAATTCCCCAATAGCAACATGATTTATTTTAAAAGATTTGGGCAGTAGTTCTAAATGCTTCAACCTGTGCAAATGTTTGAAACTCCAAAAGCTATATTACATATTAAGGTTTTATTATTTTCTCAATAGCCTGTGTCTAAAATAGGCGTGTTTCACATTATACTTAAAACATATTTGCAGACAAGTTTAAATATTTGTATTATACTTCAAACTGACATACAAATAGACTGAAGTACTTACTTTTTAGCTCAGCGCCTTCAGGAGTACAGCGTCCTTTATCCAAAATACATCTGAGATAGCCTGAAATTAGTCGATCATTATTGAGTATTTCATCCAGATCGATATTGTCGTATTTATCGGTATACTTGTCCTCAGCAGCAAGAACCACCACCAGAAGCGCCGTCAGCAACAAAAAAACCTTCATGTTGCCAAGTTTGTGTATCGTTAACTATGTCACAGCAGTATGGTGCAGAAACGGCTTAACAGATATTTTATATACAAAGCTGTGACGTAGACACAACAGTCTCTGAAACTAGCTCCTTGGGCATACGCTTCCCTCCCACTTTACCTCTCGTTGTTTTTGTTGTTTTCTCCAAGATTGTTGATGGTGATTAACATACCAAATACTTTTGTTTGCCTTATTATCCCTCCTCTACTGTCCTTCATGTTATTTTCTATGATATTTTTAGTTTTATTTCTTCTGCCTTTTTTGTATTTAAGTATTGGTATCAAACCCGTAAGACTGCAGTGGCAGTTGTCAGATTCTTGAGTAATTCTGACAGGTAGGCTTGACGTTGAATTTTTCAATATATCTTCAAAACAATCTCTTATTTAGTACATTCTGTTTTTTGATTCGAGGTAAATAGATTGCTTGAAAGAAGACAACTAATGCTGATAGAAAATCAACTATGCACAGATGCAAGTATTGCATTGCGTTCTCTACAATGCACCTACTTAACAGATGTGTATTACATTCCTTCTAAGAATCGAATTTTGATTTCTCACCGAACCTGCACATATTGAGATCCCCCAATTCAAAAACGAATGTCTAGAAATACGTCTGTGTTTGTTCTAGTTGCCAGGATCATATCAGTGCCGCCGCTGTATTGGAATTTCGTCCCGAAAAAGCTCCTTGACGTACCAACAGGTCTGCTGACTTTAAAGCCAACTTACAAACCTTCGGTCTGGACAGGGTTTTAATCCACAACCTTGAGATCAGTAAGCCAGTGTCTGATTGAACCACTGATAGTAGAACGTGGTTTTGTGTATGTGTGTAGCGGGGGTGTGTACAGCAGAGGGAGAGGGAGCGGATTTGTCAATCTGCAGAGAGAATAAAAAAAATCGCATATAAAAAAGCCAAAGATATATTTAAGAACAGCATTTTCAAAGATGGCTTAAAACACCTTTGACATCTGCATTGTCCAAATGCATCCTTACATGCAACACTTGTTACTTTTATTCCCTCAAAATTAGCTCTAACGATATTTATTAAAATATTATCATATGCGTTAATTATTTTGCAATACTGAGGATTGTGCACGTTATGTAATCTTTATGCTAAGTGAATTTTGTATACCTCATGCTGCCGCCATCGCAGTTCTGCAGAGTAGCGTTGAGCCGGAGTGGGCATTGCTCCGCACTTATTGTTAATTGCCAGTGGGAGAGGCCAGAGAGACGTCTTCCATTGAACGGCCAATAGCTGACGTTACTAAGGAGGAAGTAGGTTTATCGTGAGAGAAGTTGGCCGTTAATGATAACGCTCCTGATGTCAAGAAATGAATCGTATTGTTACTATGCAAAGGACCGTTCGAGATTGTAATTCGAGAGCTTTCCATTGCCAGCAGTTCCTTGCCGTCCTACCAGGTATGTAAGAACGACGTGGGAACGAGTAGTAGTGTTTAGTCTTTAGAGCTCGTGTGCGTTTCGAGCTTCGAGTGTGAATCGACGAAAGCGGCTCCATGGTATTTGGCGCAGTGAAGCAATTCATAAAGCAGTCGTCACTTGAGTTGTGTAGAGCCGTGTGATGGATTCCAAGCTTCGTAGTGAAGAGTCTGATGGCCTTGGAACGGTGCAAGAAGAAGTTCACTGACCAGTAAGAGTGACCCAATAATGAGAAATCGCCGGATAGTGAGATTGGCAGCGAAGCAGTTCAGAAGCGAATATCGCAGTTGTGTTAATATGTGTTCATGTACGTCCACGTAGAGGTGAACTTGTATGTATATCAGAGACATTACTAGTATCAGAAGTTGGTGGCTATTAAATAGACCTAAGGAAGCATTATAGTGAGATATCGAAGTTGTGAATCTGTGTAAAAGAGAGGCTGATAGCTAACAGCTTTTGTAACAAACAAAGGAGTTTCACCAGATTCTTCCCTGCGATGAACTCGGCATGAAAGACGCTGATTGCTATGGTGGGATTTGCTTCTGGCTTTTATCTTTTCTCAGGATGTCGGCTCGTAATAGGCTCCGTACCTCATACCAATTTTCGTTTGGAAAACGTCCGTCCTGACTGGCTAAGGGGGGCGGGGAATGCTGCATTTTTCCCGCGCCTAAACCCTTTACATCACCCTAGTCGGAGAAACATCTCCTTCCAAACGTCCACTTCAGATTCACGGGCTACGTCTGCCGAAAAAAGGATCTTAAGGGTCTTCCAAGCGATGGTACTGCAGTTGCCGCAGAATGTGGTCCGTCGACACAACCTGACCTCACTACTCCAAATCCTAGACGTCACAGCAATATGTTTGGACGTGAGCGTATTGGTAGTCTCAGTGTACCACCTTCCTGGAAGATAACTCGTGCCCAACTATTACAGCACCATCCTTGCTCTATAACTTAGCGTCCTCAAGCCCAAGGCTTCAATGCTAAAAATCAGCGTTGGCATTGTGGCCGTCGGGCAGTTGCCAAAAGCGAAGAAATAATTCACCTAATAGACGCAGACCAACATCTACAAATACAGGATCCTCCATTATCTGCGTGATGGACTGTCTTCACTCATCGACTTCGCGATTATCAAAAACTGTTCCTTAACATCTCCCCTCACATCAGCCAATGCGCTTCATTTCAACCGTAACCCAGTGTTAACCTAAATAAATAGTAGGGCTGCCAGTCTGACGCCTCAAATCACCGGCTGGAGGTGGAATGATTAGGCTTACGGAATTGCGTTCACACTTTCATATCATCTAACACAAAAGTCACAAACAAACCTCTCTGTAGGCGACTGAAGAATCCTTCTCCATCGTGACACGGGCTGCCTATAACAAAACAGTTCTAGATGCCCTTATTCCAAGAAGTCCTAGCCCTGGATCTTATCCTCCTAATCTTCCGCTCATGGTCAATACGGAGACATGAACGACACCATACGCCACACAATCCACGCTGTTAAGGCAGCTGCGTCATCAGATAAGTATCCGTTTGCATGAGCACAGAGTGCATGGGACCAGACTTGAACGTCGAAAGTGGCGGCGTATTACAATGTCCTCCAGGGCACTCAAGCTCTAGCCTCTTATATCCCAGAAAAAGCAAACTGTTCGCCGACAAACTTGAACGCACCGTGTGTCCAAGATAGGATCCCAGGACGGCATCTCTTCTGAACACGTTTGCAGGTACGTGTGACCTCCACGTTTCGGGATGAGATCTGCTATGATCCGTTCGAATGTGCTCCGCGTACTTCTGCGTTTCAAAGCAAAATTGGCAGCGGATACTGGTGAGCTGACACTCTTCATACTCCGTCATTTTCCCCTCAACGCCGTGATCTGCCTTACTAGGATTCAATATGTGTCTTCTCCTATGATGTGTTTCAAATGGGAACAGTTCTGGAGTCCAGCAATCAGATGCCGTACCACACTTAGCGTTGTCAGCTTGTTACCCCTCTCCTTTTATATTTCCCTCTCTCTCTCTCTCGCACACTCATACAACATGCAGGTCTCCTTGGCGCAGACGTAAGGATAAACAAATTATATTTTACAAAGTTTTACAATGGTGCAGTTGCCAAAATCAAAATTGGAAAAAGAATTTTCACAAATTATATATATTTTTAAATACTATAACTATAATTGTAGTTTATGAATTACCTGTTTTTCTATTCCAATGAAACTGCCAGTGGCTCATCCATATCACTGTCAATGTCACTTCTGTCAAGAGACAATTCGTCAATGTCACTGTCTTCATCGTCTGAGTCCTGCATATTTATGATTATAGGTTCCAAAATCTGATCACGTGCTATTTCTACCATCTTCTTGAAGGTTTTCTGCATGCCTTACGCAGTTTTCCCAGTCCTGTTGTGTTACCTTATCAATTTGTTCGTGAACAAGTCATTCAACGTCCGTCAGTTTAAAAGTATTATTTCTGTTTGCAGCCCCCGTTTTTATTTGAGCCCACACCAACTCAATTGGATTATATTGGCAGTGGTAAGGTTGGAGGCGTGTCCTCGTGTCCCATTTCATTTGCAAGTAGATCCAACTGACACACTTTTTCCGTGTATTTAAACGGAAGCACTCTTTGCATTAACTCATTTTCGTTTCTGTTTCCGAAATGTTTCTAAAGAACGTGTACAACTTAAAAATAATACTTCGAGCCTGACTTTGTAATACCTGCCTCTTTGACTCGCCACGAATTTCACCGCAAGAAGCCATTGCACTATATAACTCTTACTCTACTGTTGTGTAAAGAACAACTGAATTATGTTGATCTGAACTCTCCAGAGTAAATAAACACTTCTTATCCAGCATTCATTCATAAACATAAGCACACAGCATTCCACAGGCCAACAGGAAATGAAGTGTTTGCTTTTTCTCGAATTTAACACCTTTACTTATTCAGAGTATTTCTTTTATCACGTCATGTCAGTAGTTTAAATATCAGTTCTGATTAATTAAAAGTATATGTACATACATACACAACAACCGCTTTGAACTCTCTAGAGTAAATATAGATTACGAAACATTCATAAGCAAAGATATAATGTGACCAGACACGTTCTACCAAGGCAGAAGAAAATTTGTTTCCTCTCGTTCGAATTGGCTTTTTAAAAGTAATTCTTTTATCATGTCATGTCAAACATTTACGTTTCAGTTCTGAGTGATTACGAGTATATGTACACGCATATATGCCAACCAATAAGGATATTCATGCGATATTAAGGATATTTGCGATTTATTGTTATAATACATGTAATAGTATTTTATTTATTCGTATTAGAAAAACTATTTCAGCTAAAAATAGGGGGTTTTCATTGTTATGTTACATACATTACTCTCTACCTTCCACAAGGATCAGTATTAGCAAAATCTGAATTTTTGTCTTAGCGCGAATAGTATTTCATACAGATTGATTAGGTTAGCGCTCCTCACGCACCACTTAGGGGGAATGCAATACGACAACACCTCAGGACTCCAATTGGTTGCTCACCTAGTAGCGCTCAAGGACAAGCAAATTCCCATTTGAAACACAATAGGTTGTTTTCCACGTGAGTAGAGAGAGGCCGGGGTAGTATGCACTTTGAAGCCCGGGAAAGATCCGGTGCACCCTCCCAAATACCGATCCATTAATCTTCTGTCTCTCTCTTGAAAGCTTCCGCCAGTATAATTCTAAACCACTTGTTCCTACTCCTGGGCGATATTCAAGCCATTCTTGGCATAATTTCGGATTTCTTCCTGGGTGTTCCACAGCGCAGCAGTTGCTGTGAGTGGTGAAGTTCGCTATCCTTGGTTTTCATGAAGGTGCACTGCTGCAGTTTTTCTGGGTATGAAGGCCTTCTCAACTGCCTAGTATGCAGGTCTGTTGCAAAAACCTATCCAACTGGGACATTCTATACGGATAAACACTATATACAGCTTTCTAAGGCACCCTACTTTTTTAAGTTGCAGGCGCGAAGAAATGGTCACCACTTCAAGAGGCGGAGACTCCGAAGTCTATGTGCTACCACAAACACTATTTAGTGCCCTTAAGGCGAACTTCCCAACTCAGCTCCACATCAAAATTGCACAATTTTCTTATGAAATATTCCTGTTCCTCATAGATAAATACCTACTAATATTTTTCTACTAATAATCTCATTCAGAGACACCAGCGCCTCACCAAAAGAAGGGTCAGTGTTGGCGTATATTCATTAATCCGGACAAGAGCTATGCTGTGCTCCTCACGTTTCGGCCAACTGCTCTACATTTGCCCTCAGAGGCTGAAGCATAGCATGGGGAAACACCATCACCTATCTGGGACTGAAACTGGACAGAGGTCGACTTCTGCAAACACATCAGGGGGTTATCCAAGCGGAAACAATAAGATATCGCCACTTTGTGTTTCATGTTGAGCTCCGGAATGTCTGTTTGCCTAAAGTTGGCAATGACCACAGACAGTTGCCTACTGTAGCTTCAAAGGGCGTAGAATAGAAGACTCAGCTTCATATATTCTGCTTCCGCATGATGTAACTCCATGAAACCTCATCCCTTCCGTAAGTGAAATTAGGTGATCGCCTACTAAATTTTACGCAGTTTTAACGCAACATCAAAGCGCCTGGTTAGGCCTCTAGGGTATTATGCCTTTCGAAGATGCTACTTCAAGCAAGATCATGACTTACAAGCACACAGGAGGAATTCCAAACTGCAACAAAAGCTGAGCTTCAGATAACCCCATTAAGAATGCATTGGCCTGGAAGCGTTAACAAAAGAATGAACTAATATGTACACCACATTAACATCAAGTGGGCGCGCAGTAAAATCATCCGAGTGACCACACAACCTGCTAACAGCCACGGACGGCCGGACGGACGGACGGACGCCTGGGCTATTGCACGGTCAGTTTCAGAACTATATAATATAAATGGGATTAGTCTGCCCTTTGGTTCAACCAAAGGGTGGTTGCAAATAATGATAAAGATCGAATTTACCAACTGCTGAATGAATTAAAATGCGAGGTGTGTCATGTATTCCAAAGGACAGAATTCGAAGTGATGAATTCCTGACAACTCATGCAACATTTACTTCTGCAAAATATCTAATAGCTTTTAAAAGTGAGAGGATAATGCAGAAATCCAGAAAAGAGAGGCGTGCATGAACTATATAATGAAATTTGCACTACTTCTCCCAAGCAGTTCGATCGAGCTCTTCTAAAGTGAAAAAAAAAAAAAAGGCTTGAAAAAACTGTGAATCGAAAATTCACATAGACCTCCCTCTTTGATACTTTGATATGTGGCGAAAAAAGAGAGATATAAGGCAATTAAACCTAAGCATAATAGAGCAGGAAACGTTTATTTAAATTAAAGTTACTGACATTATGCTACATTAATGTTATAAATGCGATAGTATAGTATTCTTTAATACCAAACATACAATAAATGAACATATGCTGTATAGGATAACATTTACATAGCCTGTTGCATTTTGTGTAATCCGGAAACTTGTCCAATTTGGGAAATTGTTTTGATCCCATACGATTTTGCCTTGAGCAAGTATTACTGTGCGTCTTGGACTGGTTTTTGCGCCATCTGCATTTCTTACCCACTTATCCTACAATCTTTAGAGAATTCCTCTCTCTGGCCTTTAAACAAAGCAGACGACACAAAGTTCTTACCTGATTTAGTACATATATATTAGGTTTTTTATCAGGGCAATTCTCAGCCATAAATTTTAATGTAACTTTACGCCGTTGTTGGTGGTGACAATGCTGATATCCTGGTATTAACGCTGAAGCTTTGTGGATATTTATTCTTATTTTTTTAAATTAAACTTTTCACACCTAACAAATCCGTCAACGATTCCTAGTTTTAAAGCAAACTCCATGAGTACCAAAACTCCAATTCGTACATATCTAAAATTGCTTTCTCTGTTCCAATCTAATCAAAATATACAAATATACCGCGGTATACATATTGTCGCGAACCCGATCGCGATAAGGCGGCTTGCGCGCACAAAGGAACTGATAGGTTTCACGTAGATAATGAGCTTGCATAAGCAGATAAACATAGCGCTTGAGATAAAAGACTTACCGAAACAAGCAAACTGAGATAAATGGAAATTTCTGGCAATATCTTGATTATTCTGTTTCTTTATTCTTCTGGAAGAGTCTCGAATTACGAATTAGGTATTTAAGGATGTGACGGCTCGCAGTGTGAGTGAGTCGCGAGAGGTAAACAGTGAGGAGTAGAGTTGTAAAACAGTGTGTTGTGTAACAAGAGTGTTGTTGTAGCGAGAGCTAATGTAATCAGCTGCAACTGTTTGTTATTGTCATCGACCTTGGAAGATTGTGTATATGTGATGTTATGTTGTTACGTGAGAATTGAACAATGTATTTCGACGAAAATAAAGAACATTTTTAATTTCTGCAACTCGGCCGTTTAATTCTACGAACCCACAAAGTCACAATATATAATATGAATCCATTGATTTGTCAACTTACATTTTGAAAATATGAGGAGCGTTTTCATACCATCTCATACTGGTGCATATTAAGCATTTCCCCTTCAGTAAAAAAAATTGCAAAACAACTAAATAACACCATCACCAGCTTATACTTCTTAATCTAGTGTTATGTGATGTCCCCCCTCTCTCCTTCTCTCTTCTTCCTCTTCTTCTTTCAACGTTCTTATGTTTTCTCCTTCATGAAATGTGATACGGATCTTGGCAATAGTAATGGCTCACTCTCATATAAAGTTTATGTAAGGTCTTTAAATGAAAATAATTTATTGGACAAGCTTTCAAAACTGGATGAGGAATTTGGTGAAAAGCACATCATATTACCAGAGCATCATTCCATCAGCTGTGGATACCTCAGTGGCTGAGTGGCTGAGTTACGTGCTACTGGAAATAGGACTGTGAAACATAAAAAATGTGGATTATGTTTATGAACTTTCTGTGGCCGCCCAAACTGATAATATTTGAGATTTTTCTAAGCAAACTTTTCCTTCTCAGTGGTTATCTCGAACGCTCGCTGTCCATTATGATGGAGAAACAGCGAACACAATACGCTTCGCGTGGAGGTGTAAGAAAAAAGAATCGATGACGAGATATTTTGCCGGTTTTAGCTTCTCTCCTTTCCGCACTGGTGAATTTCGTTCTAGATTTTGTTCAAGTTAATGTTAACATCAGACTAAAGGTCAAAATTGAGATTAAGAGTGTTGCTAAATATTTTAGGCACTTGGCTTACGACAGAGTACACTTCATCGGTGAAATTTACAGTTTGTTCTTTTGTGGACACTCAAACAGATCCGCAGCTATTAACTCAACCACAGTAATTTCAGGTTTACGAACTGCAGAGGAAATCCTGACCGATTTAGCATCCATTGGTAGTAATGATGTTCAAACATTACTGGCTGAACCTACTCCCGATGAAATATTTCAGAATGTGGGGTGCAAGAACGTTATTTGGTACCATTCGCAGAGGATCCTGAAGTAAACATTGTTATTGCTATACTGTTCAGGAAATGTTTCCCCGAATGTTATTCTTGTGGTCCTGTTGTAGAATAAACTGGTGTTTTAATTTTAAATCTAGGCCTTAGAGGAGTTTTGACAATCATCATCTCTTCATGGTTTAGAAGAGTTCTCCTGTTCTGGCCTCATACTTCTTCCCCAGGTTTTAGTGGTCTTCCTATTGTTCTATAACCCAAAGCTTTGTATTTGTAAGACTGTAATGGAATGCGAGAGTTATCCATTCTTTGTAAATGGATTTTCCACTTTTGTATATTTGTTTGTATTTTTTCTTGCAATGAGAATATATCTAATTCTTTCCTTACGTCTTTGTTTCTAATACGATCTTGTCTGGTGCATCCTTTTCCTCTCGGAGATACTTCATTTCTGCCGCTTGTATTTGGCTCCAATCTTTCTTTTTAAGTGTCCTTGTCTCCGAACCATATAGTAAAACTGGAACAGCCCTGTCTTATAAAATTTTAGGTTTGTATCCTTTTGGGTTTTTCTTTTCAAGGTACGAACTATTACTCCAAAAATGCATTGAAACTTGCTTAATTTACTACTTATTTCTCCACTGTTCGTTTTATAGGTTACATTACAGCTCAAAAAATTAAATGTTCCCACCTGTTCTAACATTTTATTATTTTCCTATAAATGCCATAACCTTTGATTTTTCTAGGGATATACTTAAACCATAATCTTGGATCAAATTTGTAGCTTGTACATATTCATTTGTAGCTTATCCTTTCTTTCTTGTATTAAATTTATATCATCCAGAAAGAGTAGCATACTTACTTCATTATTTTTATTTATTTTTATTCCTAATGGTATTTCATCTTTTAATTTTCTGAGAATATCGTCCATATAAATATTAAACAACAGCGGAGATAAACTACATTGCCCTAAACCATTATTATCATATCTTTTGATAATCGTTCATTTCCTAAAACTATATTTATTTTTGTTTCTTGATATATGTTCCTGAGTACATCTATCAATTGTTTTGGATATCCTTTCTTGTCTAATATTTGCCCGAGGCTAGTCCTGCTCAACTTATTAAAATCCTTTTCCAAACCTACGAAGGCTATCTGTGTTTCTAAATTACATTCTCTTCTCTTTTCAATAATTTGGCTAATACAAAGGATACTATATATGCAATATCTTCCTTTTCTTCCTTTTCTAAATTCCATTTTCTTTTTTAATAATAGCCGTTCTATAATAATTTTAACAGATTATCCAAATTGAAGAATCTGGCTCAGAGGCATTGAAGAAAGTAAGCCCACGAAGCTGATGTCACCACAGTTCCAGATGCTATTAAAGATGGTCTTGACACTTTAATTGAGCTGAAAGTAGAGGGCGGGGCAGCACAAATGTGTATTTCTGCAGGTTACCTCTCAGTTCAAGGACTTCTACCAAACTTCACACATATAAATAACAGAAATAATCCCGAACAATTTTAGCCCTTAATGAAATAAATTATTCCACTCGTGGAAATAAATTAGTTTGTGAACTTAATAATTGTAACCAATTACATGAAATACAGAGCTTAGAATGAGAATTTCAGAGACGAATACAAAAGTGATAGCGTTCCAAGGTACAAACCAGTTAAGATTTAAAACAGTAATAAATAGTAATAAAAAATATAATAGGCAAATAATTTTAGGTATCTGTGATTTAATGCATTCTACTGCCAAAGAATGATATTGACATAAAAATAAGCAGACTCTATGGTATGTGTGGACCAATAAGAACATTGAGAAGTAGAACATTAAAAACAACTCAAAACTCTATAAAGCTATGGCACTTCCCATGTTAACTTATGCCTATGAGAAATGAACACTTATAAGATTATATAGAAAGAAAGATAGAAACAGCCAAGATGCAATACTAAGGTTCTTGCAGCGGGATATACACTTTTAGATAAAAAATATAATGAGGATATTAGAACATAAATAAACAAATTCAACTTAAAGGACAGATAAATTACATATGAAATGACTGGTTAGAACCTTATAGAAGATTAACTCAGGTATTATTTCAATACCAAACTAAAGGTATAAGAAGAGTTGGAAGCCCATACGCCGGATGGATAAACTCGATCTCTTGGTGTAGAAAGAGATCAAAGGTCTAAATCCTTAAAGAAGAAGACAAATCTTAACCCTTAGTTGGTAACATGTGAAAAATTTGTGCTTACGGTAATTTCTGTGAGACTAACATCAAATATTGCATTTTAGGTGCACCTTAATGGGTATAGAAGATAAATAACTTTATAGAAATATTAGCACTGATATTTTTATTCCGCTTAAAAATATTTTGCTATAAAATATGCAAAAAAATACAGAATTAAATATTGGACTTTCACATGAAATAGTTTCTGAAGTTTATTATACTTACGAAAAATTAACAAAACTGTATATTACTGTTTAAAATCAAATAGCCTCTAAAGGTGATATTTGTTTTGAGAGATATCTTGACCTCTATGCAAATAAGATAAACCATTACATACTTATATATTTTCGTGCAACACTAAGCAACTGAGTGTATCATACTTCACACACTTGTATGTCGTCCTTCTATTCAGCGTGATGGGACTGTAACGACGTTTTTTCTCTTTTCTAGCTTGTCGTTTCTTACTACTTTTGCTGGGAATAATCTCTATGCTCTTCACATAGAATGTCCGAAATGACTTTCCTGAGATCATCCGATAAATTTGGAATCTAGAGCCCTTTCTGCATATGCCTCTGATTCGATTTATTCCTATGCTTTTTAAGAACTCAAATCTTTACATCTTACCTTTGTGGAGATATATAACATAGGCATTAGCGCAGTTTAATGATATTATAAAGTAAAATATTTCCAGTTGCCATCTCCTTGTTCTTCGGATAGCCGAGTAGTTGCTACACTTCATACCTTTAGCTCCTGATTTTATGGCATTATATGAAACAGTTCATCTTGCCATGATAAATTATGTCAATTTCTGTGTCATCACTTTCCCTATTCCGAATAGAGTCAACACCGCCCTCTTCATTCTCTAATATGCTGAAAATCTATTTCCGAATCTCTAATGGTTGAATCTAATACGTGATCTTCTTCAGGAACATAAAATCCTCCGAATGAGAGTCATCATCGCTCTCATCGAGCTGCTCTAAACCAATTGAACCGTTTTTCTGATTCTTTGTGACATGTGAGGTATCCCTCCACTAGCAGCCATCTATAAATAAATATTTGAAAAGTAAGATATATAACACAAACAAACTTACTTGTTTAAAGTAACATCCGTCTACCTGACGGAGACAGGAACCCTACCTTTACAGTAATATCTGTCTGTGAGACGATGTGGGTGACGCGTGCGCGTGGGTAAAACAATACTTTCGTGGAAGTAAAACAATGATGTTCACGCAATACAAAGTTCAACTCACAAATGAAGAATATATGGAATATCAGATCAAATTAGCAATGCATGTGTGTCAACTATATGTTGAGAAATTTTATATCCGCCTCAGAGACGGATGCTATCAACTGAGGGTTAAGTATAAGAAATATAAAAGCTTCAAATAACTGTTATCAAAACGTAAAAAGTTCTTCAGCATTTCTGCAAGACACTCTCACTTAATAGGTTCTACCATTAATTTTACAGATTATGTTTAAAAATTGCAATAATTGTTAGTTTTGATGATGTATTTCCTGTGCCAGAAGCTGTGACCGAAAATATTATCAAACAAAACAAGTGCAAAACTGTATGAAGTTTATGAAAGTGCAATACAAATTTATGGGATAGTTGCCTGGAATTCATCTGTTATCTTAACATTCCTTGGAATTTGCATTAATTTTCCGGAATTTACCCATACTTACAGAGTACCCTGTAGGGCAATTTAATTACCTTCTCCAAACATGAGCAGCTTATAATGTTTTACCTAAGTACATTCTGGAAAGCTAGAAATACACAAATAAAATAGGCATTGGCCATATATGAAATAACTAAACAGTTTATAGAAGAATATATTATCTGCATAATCTGTACCTACCATAGTTTTCAAGAATGTTTTGTATATGGTAGTTATCTCCTCCCTTATAGTGCATTATTATGATGAAATGTTTAAACATTTAAATGTTATGTTCTTGATAACCGTTAATCCTTTTGTAAATGTATATTCCTGTGCTTCAAGTAAATAATAGGAAGATGCGGAACCATGATTTTTTTAAAATCTGTGTTATGCTAAAGCACAAGTTCTTTGAAGCACATTTGTATACATTGGAACCATAAAGGAACCTTTATTTTCGTTATAAAATCAGTGTACCGTCCCTTAACAGACATCATCACATTTTTGTTCATTGTTTGTATAATGTTCAGTGAGAACCCCATTCACAGATTGACAATTAAAGTCACTTATATGCACCTATGTCCATGATAATAATATTAAAACACTTAAGTTAGTTCAGGCATCTATCTCTATTAGTATAGCTAATTAATGTATAGGTAATTACGTGTGATGTATTACCTGAACTATGAAAGAATTGTTAATATGAACATAGGATTTTATAAGCACTAATGCCAGTACGGAAGGAAAAAGGGTTGATCATTATACTATAAGCATGGAGGTTGAAGACAATAAACAAGTCATTCTCAAACCTCGTAAGTCTTTTTACGTATGCAGGCAACACTCGCAACTGTTTGTTCTGTCAGTGATGGCTGGTCTGTGTCAATTTGCAGTCTTTTGTTTCAGAGTAGTTCACTTTAAGCCAATTGCTTAAGAATTCCCATGCTTGGTTATTAGTGAGGTAGTTTGGAAAGCAAGGCACTGCTATATACATACCTACACCATATTTATTCTCTGAATTTTCGAACTTACCTACTGTAAGGACTGTGAAACAGAGGGTTCGTAAGCTCTCCTCTGATACTCTTTGTACAACTATGTACAATCTCTCTGCTGTATATGCTGCTTTGCTTTTAAACAATGAACTCAGATTCAAGCAAAACGTTGTTTTGTAAGCTTTCTGATTCAAACACCTGTTTCATTGTTGGAACTTACCCTCGACCAGGGAAAACTCTTGACAAAGTATTGCATGCTTGTAAATAAATAGTTTCTTAGGCTTCGGATAGTTTTGTTTTATGCTCTAAATTTGCATAGCGTCCACAGTGTATAGTAGTTGTTCTTATCTTTTCAAGCATATCATTCAGCTGATAGTATCTTGGAAATTACATCGTCTACGAATTTCGCAAGTGAGCGAAAACTAAAATATAAATTATCGTCTCTCTACATCCATTTTATGACAGATTCCACTTTATTAAGTTACTTTTTCTGATCCGGAGCTAAGCTTCTTCCACACTCTGTTCATCCCAGAAAAGGAAAATCCCAGCTTGAGTGTGTCACTTGAATACAGATAGCCTGGTCTTGCATTATGCATCAAGCCCAGGTCTTTATATGGCAGTGTATGCGCTTCAGAGACACCAGGTGTGGAATAAGGCTAATAGTTCTCATTCCTTTAGTCACTGTATTGTTGATTTTATTGTCTTGCTAGCAATAGGTAATGTTTAGTGCTTCACGTGTATTTTTTCTATACTTGGGCACTTACGATGAATGCAGTGATATGATACTTAGGAAGGGAAACATTGAAGGTCTAAGTTTGGATACTTTTACGCATTTGACAGTAAAGAAAAATAAGCAAAAAGTTCAGTAGAAAACAAGGTCCTGATGAAACTTGAACGGCGCACCATCTTTTAATGATTTCCCACGTAAGTTATTGCTTATAGCACCCACGGCCATCATTTTGTCATCTTCATTGTCACGTTCAAATACAACTGCACATGGCATAACATTTCTTGTGTACTACAACTACCAGAATAATATCAGCGTCACCAATTTACCGGACCTTTGTTCCGTAAGAGCTATTTTATATTGCTGTCGCTTTTAAGATCATTTGGAAGGTTGATTTGAATCCGTAATCTTGGAATCGCTAGGTCGGTACTTAACCAGCTGAGCCAGGAAAACCAATATTTTTCAAGACAGGAGGTAGAAGTGTGAACTGAATACTAATTATAGATTCGTAAGAAGTTAATGTAGCGTTTACCATTACGTAAGCTGGTTCAATGAGAAACCTGAACGTAACAAGGTTTGGTAATATTGGCTGCCAAATATAGAATTTAAAAATTAAATGAGATGGTGTACTCTTGCAGCTTATACAGACTCCAAAAACATAAAAAAGGAATTCTAAAGGAATGGGAAATTGACAAAACTATCCTGAATACAGAGAATGTCAGACTATGAGATAATGACATGAGAAGGGTCTTTTCAGGGATAAAACCGTTAGGTGTCGCTTACCCACAGTTATGTCACATCATTAGCCTTTGTGGTATGGCTTGCATCTCTCGGTTTGATGACAATTTAGGGGACCCTAATTTTACATTTCGGCTGCGATGAACTGCCTGAATGATATTTCTCTTGTTTTCGCAAAAAAAGAAGAAGAAGAAGGTAACTCCGAACAATGGTTCATTTGAGAATCCAATGGAATCAATATTTATATGGATATCAATATGAAAGTACAGAGTTGTTTAAATTATTAGAGAAAGTTGCTGGGATCGAAATTTACCTTCTTTTACCCTTTTATTTATTTGTTCCATTTATAACCCACCTTTTACCTCAATGGTCATATCGGCGGCCATTCTCCTTTGGAACATACCGAAAGTGTTAACTCGTATTCGTTGGGTTTTAATAATTAGATCACGCACACATTCGCACTCTCATTCATACTTCCAGACTCTGGGAAAGACGAGGAATTATCTTGGTTGAAGAAAAATCCCCAGCCCCACCCCGGGAATCAAACCCGGAACCCCTACCACGGCAGGCAGGTGCTCTACCAACTGAGCTACGGAGCCAGCCTCTTTTACCTTCTCTGCTAACAATATTATCGAAAGCGGATATTAGAATTTAAAAGGAATTCCAGTGTAGAGAACATTTTGCTATGGTTGGTAGCAAACTGGCACAACAGCACATCTAGCAGTGCAATATGGCTTGTAGCACCCTCTTTAAAATGCCATATAAAGCAATATGCCTTCATTGAGATTACAATTAGGGATAAGGAAATTAGCAAGCTATATGATTAAATATATAACTTCAATATTATATGTTGTTGTACATATTTAAATGTTAAGATTTTTGATAACATTAAATAACAAACTAATCTACTAGGAAGGCTACATAATAGTCGTTCTTTGAAGTGTCATACAAAATGTGCAATGCTTCTCAAATAATTGGCAATTTAAATGAGAAAACAGCCACCCTGAAATATATTCTAATATTTCAGTTCTAAAATTGTTGAAAATATCCTAAACGTGCAATATATTTTCAGCCTTGAATTTTTTATTCATACAGGACTAAAAGGTGTTTTTACCAACTCGCACGCAGTTTTGGTATTCAATGTGGAACGAATTTTCATGTAAACGTGTATAATAATATGTAATTTAAAATTATGCATTCAGGTATGGTGTACATAAACTATGAAACATTTAATAACAGAATAACAATCTCATTTAACTAAATATTCTACAGTTTATACAATGTAAGCAAAGAGAAAGGTATTAGTAAATTAAATATAATTGAAAGAAACAAAATTGGATTGCACACTGTGCGATCTATAATATTACTTTTGCGTGATGCATTTTAATGCTCTAAGTTCACGTCAGTAACAGCTATTCATATTTACACAATCTTGATTTTTAAAAGCTTTTAGATAGCAACAGTGCATTAATGTTAACAAGCGATAATGTGTTTTAAAGTGTTAGGATAGCATCAGCAAGCGATAACTCATTCTACACATCTATGTCATGCTCATGTGCCATATCTTCATATTTATTTTTGTATGTTTTCTCAGGATCGTATTTGTCTACCAGTGCTTTCCACATTTCTGGTTGTTTTTTCGTCAAGAACTTGATGACCTTCTCAGCATTTTCTTTCTGAACCTCGGTGCACTTCGCGCATTCATTGGACACCGCTTCACCAATATGTTCTGTGAACAAACATTACATTTATTGGTCAATATAAATATTAGAGGTCCTGTAGATATATAAATAAATAGCTTTCACTTGCACAGAGATAACAAGAAAACGTTTCAAAATGCCATCTTTACTCTCTCTACCACTTAGATATTCACGTTTAACCAAATACCTATGTACATTTGATAAAACACTCGCGTTGTATTGATATTGTTAATATAATTATTATATAATAGTTATATAATAATATGCACAATTTATACGACATTCTAATCGCCTTGAAATTTTTATGTCGCCCAGAGTTAGTATGTAACAATACTTCTATTGAGAGTAGCTACTGCTCTAATGGTCTGTAACATCATGTATCTGAGCAAATGACTACATTATTATACATAGAGAGTTTAAACATATAATTTGAAGACATTGTCCCGAAATTGTCATAGTACATTACATACAGTTATGTTGGCATAGACCGTTTACAATCAGTTGAAAATTGCAAGCAATATCAGCACGTTTCAAAAATCATTTCAGACTTTGATACGCTATAAGTAATATAATATTTTGGTACTAAATGTGTAGATGCATTACCTCATTACCTAAGAATGATAGTTATCATAAAATGTAAAGATAATTTCGAAATTAATTACATTTACAGAGTGTGTCAGAAAAATGCAAACACACTTTGAACCGTCTTAGAAACTGATTTCCATGCCACAAGGTTCAATTTCTGGGAGAAATTAATATTATCTTTCTTCAATAGATAGCAGCAGAATTGTTTCTCTAGCTACTCAACCTAGTTAGTAGCAAGGAAGTTGAAGCAGAAACCAAGGGTTTCCCATATTAGAATATAAGAGAGGGACGATAAAACTATAGAATCATTAACACGGATATTAGAATAAGGAATACAAGAAGTAATATAAAATAAATATTTAATCATAAAGTAGAATGTTTAAAACAAGCAACGCAACGCAGACATAGTTTCAGTTAGAAGGGTTGTTTGAGACAGGAAGTCGAAATAAAGAAACAAAAGAAGGTAAGACTTTCCAGCCGGACCGACGCCACTAAGAACGCGCTACACGAGGAAGACACAGGAAGAAAATACCGTTAGGACGCCAAGGATCATACACCCCGGTGGGGTGGAACTAAAAATGCTGCATAGGTAATGTAGAGATGAAAGACCAATCAGATTAAAGGTAAGGAAAATAAACTTACAATAAAATTTAGTATATATCACGTGATAGGCGTAACTAGAGATTAATTAGAAAAGAGGTGTGGACAGAACAGTCAGCGTAAGGCGAGGGCGCGACTAGCGAGGCAAGTCGCGTCACTTCAGCGCGAAGATTTCAGCGGCTAGGAAGGACTTCACCGCGAAAGTCCCAATACTTCGCGTGTGAATTTATATCGTTATACGACGGTATAGAGTAAAACTTAGAGTAGGTGTCGGAACGCGAAACCGGGTTGCATAAAGAAAGGCGTGATAAAATTATAGTGACAAGCAAGTGAGGGAGAGAACAGCCTTATAATTTAAATGTTAAAACAATAAACCTGTGAGAGAAATCGATAAGGAAGCATTGTTTACTTCAAGTCAAACGCTGGACACTAAGAGAGAGAACCTTCCTGCTTACCTTTACCGATGACGGAAAATAACAGCTAGTCCGGAAAAAAATCTGTTTTTCAGTCCTTACATCCTACATCAAAAGGATCCTGACCTTGAACACCTTCCTACATCACGACTCCCAACGTCATTGCCTGAACCAGAACAACACCCACCGTTCCTGCACCAAAGTTGGCGGATATACGCTTGAGCTTTGAGGTACCGAACAATGCCTGTTGATTCCATATTCCCTGCCATTCGTGCATTATACGGCAATGGCGAGTTTTATTTCTAACAAGATGGCGTCCCACACCATTATCGTGACGCACGAGCATACTTGGATCAAAGCTTGCCAAGCCGGTGCATAGGAAGCAGGGAGCCACTCGTGTTTCCTCCACGCTCTCCAGACTCTACGCCTCTGTATTCCTTCTTATGGGGCACAGTAATAACGTAAATCAAGTAACCTAGACACACTTTGGAATAAGATTCAAGCGGTGAGGGCAGAAATTCCATTGGACACGTTGGTAGGATTTACGGAAGCAGCTGACTCGTTCTCAGCAGCTTATTGATGTTGATGGTCAAAAGTTTGAACAGTGATCACATTTGCATCAGAAAGTGCATTTAAGTTTAAAATTGGACTTAAGCTTTCAGCAACAACTAAACCCTGTAGAACGGAACATAAATTTTGTATGACAGTTCAAAATGTGTATACATTTTTGTTGAGGCACCTTTATTGTTTCATAGATAAACCGCAGCGTTCAGCCAAGCTTTTAAAATGTTAAAATGTCTTACTCAAGGTAGTACTGTGCTAGTGCATCATATCAAAACCCTTTCTTCAATAAAGGCCATTAACCAAAAGAGAATCAATCGAGATATACAAATTGTCGTTTGGGATGATGGAATATTCCTTCTTGGGCAATGCTGTTCACAGGCACACAAACATGGATACACGCAAACATATACACATGGACTATCTTGAAACCTTTCCAAAAAGGTAAAAATGTTTAGATTAAGAGTGCCTCAAAATGTGAACATATCTATTATCCATCTGGTAGAGAAAGTAAAACTGAGGCTTGCGATAAAATATACCAAACTTGACATTTATGTTCAGTATGCTTCAAAGCTGCCACGTGACATTTTCAACAAAATTCCTCGCCTCAGTCTAATCCCTTAGGGGTGTTTTTATTTAGAAGATTTTTATTTTTTAAAACAAAATAAAATTGCATAACTGGCATATGGTAAGATATAAACAAAACCTTACTATATAAAAATGCAGATCTCCGCAAAACATAACATGTATATATTATGTAATATATGTGTGCTTTTCCAAGAGTCCAATAGCACTCATTTTTGTTCATAGATACAGATATGAATACAGACACAGGCAGACGCGCGAACTTTGTACAATATCCCCTTTTCTAATTTTGGGGATCGCAAAATGTGAAAACTCTGTATTGAATTTTTAGGTGGAATGCAATGTGATCTCCACCTACTACGTACTTGATTCATTTAGAAAGTAAAAACACTTACAGAATTAGACAATTTCTTCTTCCGGAGTAGTATATTTAATACTCTTACTTATACTTTAAATACCTTATTCAATTGTTTCAGTCGTTTTCTGAGCAAATGAAAAGTTTAAAAAACTGTACATTGTAAAGTATAGTTTGTAGTGCAGGATTTATGCTCAGCGTACTTCATGATTTTCAAGAAAGTTCCCTTCCTTAAATTACACTTTACATGGAATTTAAAAGATTTGGTTTTCAAAACTGGCTCTATTTTGATTAAAAAACCACACAATTAACTTATTTTCATTAAAAATAAATATATACGTACATTCTAGAATATATCATGGATTCATGGATTTTTGGAGAATATTTTGTGAAATATTTGTTCATTCAGAACGATTCTCCTTAACTGGTACACTATGAAAGTTAGACAGACGCTTATCCACTGAACTAAAGCTTTAGACTTATTAAAGCATCCAAATTCTTGTCATTTTTCGTGGAGATTAACCCTTTTGAGATATTTGTTATTGTTGTTTTGAATTTTCAGAAACGTATGCTTTTCTCAAGTAGGAACTTATTTTGTGACAAAACGTTCACTCCGAGCGTTATTAATCATAGCTATGATTAATAAGAAAGTTTTTCCTTTTTAAGTACAGGCCGTGCAAAAGGAATGAAGTCTCAAGCCAGCCTTTAAAATATTTTATTTTAGCTTAAATATTTTGTATTCTCATTGAATCTGCAAGGATAATTCTTAATAAAACTATTTCTACAAATGTATATCTCGATCAACTTGATTACTACGAACTACATTAAGGAGTTGTTTGTAAGAATATTTTGCACTAGTTTATAGTGAAATTACATCATATTTCTTTAGTTATGCTGTCTATAGACAAAGACAGACATTCACGCACCTACACACCATTTTCCGTACATATTTTTAGGAAACTGTTGAAATTTTGGGATGGAATGCAACCTAATGGTAGTAGTAAAGAGATTACAAATTATTTCAAGTGGTACTCAAACTATATAAGGAATGTTGGAGACCAAGAAACGGATTGCTCCGTTTTTGATTGAAATGTATGGAAAAGTAACCATACAGTCTTAAGGGACGAGTTACGTTTGTTTTGGTGTCTTGTTTCATACTACTTACAATGGGTATTTGATGTACTTCATCGTTATTGTTATCAGCTAAACTTATCTAACATCATTGTGTAACTGGCCGCGCCGTGGCTGAATGCTTAGACCGCTCAACTCTCAGCAAGGCGGCCAGGGTTACTTTCCAAGCAACCACAAAGTGAGATACATGGTGGACAATACGGCGCTGGGGCCGGTTTTCTCCGAGATCTCCGATTTCCCCCGCCATCTCATTCCACCGATGCTCCATCTTTATTTCATGCATCATCAGTGTCACCGCCTGCGGTGCCGTATGTAGTAAACGTGGGTGATAAACGCTACACACATAATGCGTCTAATTTAAAATAATAATAATAATAATAATAATAATAATAATAATAATAATAATAATAATAATAATAATAATAATAATAATAATAATAATAATAATAATAATAATAATAATAATAATAATAATAATAATAATAATAATAATAATAATAATAATAATAATAATAATAATAATAATAATAATAATAATAATAATAATAATAATAATAATAATAATAATAATAATAATAATAATAATAATAATAATAATAATAATAATAATAATAATAATAATAATAATAATAATAATAATAATAATAATAATAATAATAATAATAATAATAATATTAATAATAATAATAATAATAATAATAATAATAATAATAATAATAATAATAATAATAATAATAATAATAATAATAATAATAATAATAATAATAATATTAATAATAATAATAATAATAATAATAATAATAATAATAATAATAATAATAATAATAATAATAATAATAATAAATAATAATAATAATAATAATAATAATAATAATAATAATAATAATAATAATAATAATAATAATAATAATAATAATAATAATAATAATAATAATAATAATAATAATAATAATAATAATAATAATAATAATAATAATAATAATAATAATAATAATAATAATAATAATAATAATAATAATAATAATAATAATAATAATAATAATAATAATAATAATAATAATAATAATAATAATAATAATAATAATAATAATAATAATAATAATAATAATAATAATAATAATAATAATAATAATAATAATAATAATAATAATAATAATAATAATAATAATAATAATAATAATAATAATAATAATAATAATAATAATAATAATAATAATAATAATAATAATAATAATAATAATAATAATAATAATAATAATAATAATAATAATAATAATAATAATAATAATAATAATAATAATAATAATAATAATAATAATAATAATAATAATAATAATAATCATAATTAATAATAATTAATAATTAATAATATAAACTGTTGTAACGAATTCACAAAGCTTTCTCTGCCAGTGGCAAAGATAAATGCATTCCTCATACACTATACTAACCATATTAAAGAAATCTTCGATTGTTTTCATATAAGAGTTATATTTGCAATTTGAAGCTTTCTGAAATAAAGAAGCAAGTTTTCAACGCAGTCAAAACTTTACTCCTGGTAACAGGTCATGCTTGAAAGAGCTAAATTAATAATCGTAAATTTCAGCTATAACTTTCAGTCATTAGGAATGGTCTAAACTTGCAACTCGAATTATTTCGGAAAAGTTATTTCCAACAAATAGTGTATTTTAATGAACTAAGAATTTTTCTTGTCGTAGTCTTTTTATGATTTGTTTAGATTACCTTTTTATAGAACATTAAATAAAGTGTATTCAAAAGATGTAAAAAATCCAAGGCATACTTTTCAGTTCTGATTTCACTATATTAAACATGTGTTGCTTTTATGAACTTCCTTTAAGCCTTTTTGAGAAAACAAAAAATAATGAAAGCTCTTCATATAAAGGGAAGTATGAGCTTGAAAGAATAATTTGAAAATGTTGACCTCGCAATATTAGAAGATACTGACTTAAATACGAAGGTTGATATTTAACTGTCTTTGAATTTGCTATTCACAGGCAAATAAATAAGAAGAAAACACATACACAAACACACGTTGTTACGCACGTACATACATTACACACTTAGGCACTCACGCGCACACATGCGCATATACTAAAAACAGACCCGATCGGCATCAACACAAATACACTCAATGCTCCATATATACGTACACATGCCTACTTATTTTATAGAAATGTGGTTTTGAAGGATTCTGGCAATCGTAAATCCTGTAATTCCGGAAATATACTGCGATCCTTATAAATGTGAACCATTTCAATATGTCATAATTTTTGAACCAATAATTGGACACACGTGCAACTTTGGTAGAATATAATACACAATTGTTAGATTACATTACACCATTTACATCTCAGAGAAAATGTTGGAAGTGTCCTCCACCAGCATCTATACATGTTTGCACTCGTCTCACCATATTCTCTGAAGTTTTAAGGAGAGTATCCTCGCTAATGCTATTTATTTCGGTTAGAATGGATTCCTCGAGAACATCAATTGACCATGGCTTGTTCTTGTACACTCTATTTTTTGGATACCTCCGCAAGAAAAAATCCGTTGGGGTTAGGTCAGGGGTTCTGGGCGCCCACAGACCTTTTCAGATTATTCGATTATTAAAGAAATTGGTTCCATGGTGTCATTAGATGTACGGCACGTTGCTCCATCTTGCTGGAAATAATCTTCTCTCAATTCGATAGCATCTCCGTAAAACTTCAGAGAATATGGTGAGACGAGTGCAAATATGTATAGATGCTGGTGTAGGACACCTCCAATATTTTCTCTGAGTTTTAAATAGTGTAATGTAATCTCTCAATGGTGTATTATACAAGAGGCGTCCATAAAATAAGTTCTGTTTCAATTTATCTCCGCTGCAGCGCTACGATCGCAGTTCCTCACATGCGCGGTAAACGCTCTGTATCAAGAAGAAACGTGCACCATTGTGAGATCACTGTCAGCCACGTACCCTTTGTTGTGCTTGTTTACAATGTCGGTGTTGATTGAAAATCCCTCCTCTTGGAAATCAGATCTGTGATTCGTTTTATGAATGCTAGGAAATTGAAACCGATTGAAATGTATCAGCAAATTTGCGATGTTTATGGACAAAATGCGATGAGTGACACAATAGTGAGAAGATGGGCCCAACAGTTCAATGAAGGACGTAGTGAAGTGCACGATGAAGAACGAGGGGGGCGTCCATCTTTGGTTACACAAGAAATTGTTGGCGCGATTGATGATAATATCCAGGAAAACCGCAAGTTTACAATTAGTGCTCTCGCTATGGAATTTCCCCAAATCTCAGGATCACTAGTTCATGAAATTGTTACTGAAACACTGAAATTTCGTAAAGTTTGCTCACGTTGGGTGCTAAATATTCTTACTGAGCAGCTCAAAACAAAACGGATGGGTAGTGCCCTTCAGTTTTAGACCCGTTATGAAGAAGGTGGCGAAGAATTTCTGACACAGATAGTCACAGGAGATGAAACTTGGGTTTCTTACGACACCCCTGAAAGTAAGCGTCAATCAATGGAATGGAGGCACACCTCATCCCCGGCAAAGGTTAAGCCGAAACAAATCTTGACACCTCAAAAAATGATGTGCACAGTGTTCTGGGACAGGAAAGGCATCTTACTCATTGATTTCTTACCGCATGGTCAAACAATGAAAGCAGATGTTTATTGCGAGACACTTAGGAAATCGCACCGCGCAATACAGAATAAGCGCCGAGGAATGCTGTCAAAAGATGTTGTGTTTCTTCACGACAACGCACGAGCACGCACTGCATTCTACAGGGATTTGGCTGGGACGTGTTTGACCAACCCCCGTACAGCCGTGACCTCGCTCCTAGCGACTTTCGTCTGTTTTTGCATCTCAAATCTTTCCTTGGCGGTCAACACTTCAACAATGACTAAGAGCTGAAATAAAAGTTTCCAACTGGTTGAAGACACAGGCGGCAAACTTCTATGAAGAAGGTATACAAAAACTTGTGCCTCGCTATGACAAATGCCTGCAAAATTTCGGCAGTTTTGTGGAAAAGTAGTTTAAGAGTTGTAGAGCTTTGTGTAATAAATAATTTTTCTGCATCTGTAGACAATTTAATTTTATTACCAAACAGAACTTACTTTCTGGACGTACCTCGTATTCTACTAAAGTTGCACGTGTGTCTTGTTATTGGCCTATTGAAATGGTTCAGGTTTATATGGATCGCACTATACATCAATATGAAATGTTTGAGTGGAATAAAGTATTCCATATCATATACTTGCCTACACATATAGATTGCAGAAAATTTAAAACGCTTTAAACAATACCAAAATACTTTCACAAACAAAATAAGTTTAAATATTACAACAGAGCTTCAAGTAAGGTGACAACAATACTTACTTTTAAGTTCAGTTCCTTCGGGAGTGCAAGGGCCCGTATCCATAAGGCATTTGTAGTAGTTTTCAAGCAATCGCTCGTTGTTCATAACTTCATCAACGTTTAATGCGTCATATTTGTCTGTGTATTTCTCCTCAGAAGCGAGCACAGTCACCAGAAATGTCATCAGGAATCCAAACCTGTACATCTTGGACACTTCGCTTCTTTGATTAAGACAGTAGAATCTCCTTTGGCATGTGATGTCTACAGGTGTTTTATACTAAAATTTAATGACGTAAGTCACCTTTTTTACAACGTCCTCTTCTCCTGCTGTGTCACTTATTCTTCATGCTTATTCCTAAGATTTTTATTGTGATAGCATTATGCTGTGTCTGTCCTTACAATTATCACACTATCCATCTTTGCTTGTTTTTTCAGTGTAAACAGGTTCATTAAATGCTTCGTTTTTTTCCAGCTCTAATTATGGAAGCCACTTGCATAAAAAATGGTTCTCTGATGTAGACTACGATACCCTTGTTTGAATATTTGCCCGAAAACAAATTCATTTGGGTTTAGGAGTAACTAGTTAAATTTTTGGCATATAATAAGAATTTTAAGCTTTAGATCTATTTTAAACAATATTATTTCTGAATTTTTATTCCATTTATAAATAACCAAATCAGCCGCTTTAATGAATTACGTATTTTTATTGTATTTCATACAGTTCTAACTTTGGTAGGAACGCAAGCGTATTCATTAAAATATATACACTTTTATTGACTACACTATATAGGATATCTTAAATAAACACCAGGCCTTTTATAAATTTAAAAGACAACAAAATGTTAATTCATGTGTTTATATATAGGCTAGAAGAATTAAGGCCTTTTATTCATGTCATCAATAGCGACTAATTTTCGTAAAAACTAAATTAGGATGCGTGTATAATTAATTATAGTAGAGATACACATTATAAATATACCATAACTCTTTATGTTTGTGCAAGTTAAGCATAGAGTGACGAAGAAAACCACCATCAACTTGTGATGAAATCCTTAAAGGATTGCGATGTCTTTGACAATGCTGGGATATAGAATTTAACTAGAGGACTATCGAAATTAAATATCACTTGAAGTAACGAATTCAGAAGGCAACATATGTACAGGAGAACATGATTGGACATGGGTATTAAATATCCGCCTCGGTAGCGCAGATGTCTGCCTCGCGTTCAAGAGGTGCCGAGTTGGAATCTCGGTCGGGGTGAGCTACCTGCATAATGTTTTTTTCCGGGGGTTTTCCTTATCCTTCAAGACGAATATCGGGTAACTCTAAGCTCCATGGACCCTGGACTCATTTGAGCATCATTTCACCCAATTTGTTTACCGTCCGATACGACTTAACGTTGTAGGACGTAAATTACAAAAAAAGTATTAAATTTACCTTTACATTATATTAAATTTACCTCCTCCAATGTTGTCATATCGGATGATTGAAATAGGTGAAATAATGCTCAAATGAGCACAGGGTCCATAGAGCTTAGAATTACTTGACATCTATCTTTCAGGGTAAGGGAAAGCTCTGAGGAAAACCTTATCCAGATAACTCATCTTGATCGAGATTCGAACTCGAGACCTCTTGAACGTGAGGCACATACTTCGCCGCAAAGGCAGGCTATATGCCTTTAAAGTGTACAAGTGCCCAGAAGAATTCATGTTCTCTAAAGCTCCTCAGATACGCCAACTGTGTAAAGTAGTGGATATTCGTTTTCGTTTATTCATTCATCCATTCTCGTTAAAGAGGTCCCGAGTTCGAATCTCTCTCAGGGTGAGTTACCTGGATAAGACTTCTCCGGGGTTTTCCCTTATCCTTTAAGACGAATTTCGGGTAACTCTAAGCTCTATGGACCCTTTGAGCGTCATTTCACCCCTTCCAGTCATCGTCCGATATAACTTAACGTTGGAGGAGGTAAATTACATGGAAAAAAAAGGAAATTCATTTATTGAAAGAGAATAATTAAAGAAAATATGGTCACCAAATCATTGTGTCCAATCAGATAAAATATACCGTTATGCTGAAAATAGCTTTTAACCCGCTGCACATTCTAGTGGATTGGCCCCGTAGCTCAGTAGAGTAGAATAGAAGGGAGTCTTCCAGCACAGACCCAAAACAGCAAGATGGCGGCCATGCGTAATTTATGTATTTAGGATATTTTGACAGTTTTTATTTCAGTCAGTGCTGTTAATTTGCTGTAGATTATGAAGCTAGGTCTTGAGGTATGATCTGAGGCTATAGGGTTAGGAGCTGCAAATTTTTTAGGTAAAGACTGTTGATTAGGCAGAGGGTTAAAAGCTATAGGATTTAGAGGTCGGGTCTTGAGGTATGATATGAGGGCTCTAGGGTTTAGAGTTGCAGGTTCTCACAGGTAAAGACTGTTGGTCTGGGAGGTTGAAAGCTGTGGAATTTAGAGGTTAGGCCTTGAGGTATGATTTGAGGGCTCTAGGGTTAAGAGTTGCAGGTTCTCACAGGTAAAGACTGTTGGTCTGGGAGGTTGAAAGCTGTGGGATTTAGAGGTTAGGTCTCGAGGTATGATATGAGGGCTCTAGGGTTTAGAGTTGCAGGTTCTCACAGGTAAAGACTGTTGGTCTGGGAGGTTGAAAGCTGTGGAATTTAGAGGTTAGGTCTTGAGGTATGATATGAGGGCTCTAGGGTTTAGAGTTGCAGGTTCTCACAGGTAAAGACTGTTGGTCTGGGAGGTTGAAAGCTGTGGAATTTAGAGGTTAGGTCTCGAGGTATGATATGTGGGCTCTAGGGTTAAGATTTGCAGGTTCTCACAGGTAAAGACTGTTGGTCTGGGAGGTTGAAAGCTATGTAATTTAGAGGTTAGGTCTTGAGGTATGATTTGTGGGCTCTAGGGTTTAGAGTTGCAGGTTCTCACAAGTAAAGACTGTTGGTCTGGGAGGTTGAAAGCTGTGGAATTTAGAGGTTAGGTCTTGAGGTATGATATGTGGGCTCTAGGGTTTAGAGTTGCAGGTTCTCACAGGTAAAGACTGTTGGTCTGGGAGGTTGAAAGCTGTGGAATTTAGAGGTTAGGTCTCGAGGTATGATATGAGGGCTCTAGGGTTTAGAGTTGCAGGTTCTCACAGGTAAAGACTGTTGGTCTGGGAGGTTGAAAGCTGTGGAATTTAGAGGTTAGGTCTCGAGGTATGATATGTGGGCTCTAGGGTTAAGAGTTGCAGGTTCTCACAGGTAAAGACTGTTGGTCTGGGAGGTTGAAAGCTGTGGAATTTAGAGGTTAGGTCTTGAGGTATGATATGTGGGCTCTAGGGTTTAGAGTTGCAGGTTCTCACAGGTAAAGACTGTTGGTCTGGGAGGTTGAAAGCTGTGGAATTTAGAGGTTAGGTCTCGAGGTATGATATGTGGGCTCTAGGGTTAAGAGTTGCAGGTTCTCACAGGTAAAGACTGTTGGTCTGGGAGGTTGAAAGCTGTGGGATTTAGAGGTTAGGTCTCGAGGTATGATATGAGGGCTCTAGGGTTAAGAGTTGCAGGTTCTCACAGGTAAAAACTGTTGGTCTGGGAGGTTGAAAGCTGTGGAATTTAGAGGTTAGGTCTCGAGGTATGATATGTGGGCTCTAGGGTTAAGAGTTGCAGGTTCTCACAGGTAAAGACTGTTGGTCTGGGAGGTTGAAAGCTGTGGAATTTAGAGGTTAGGTCTCGAGGTATGATATGAGGGCTCTAGGGTTAAGAGTTGCAGGTTCTCACAGGTAAAGACTGCTGGTCTGGGAGGTTGAAAGCTGTGGAATTTAGAGGTTAGGTCTCGAGGTATGATATGAGGGCTCTAGGGTTAAGAGTTGCAGGTTCTCACAGGTAAAGACTGTTGGTCTGGGAGGTTGAAAGCTGTGGAATTTAGAGGTTAGGTCTCGAGGTATGATATGTGGGCTCTAGGGTTAAGAGTTGCATGTTCTCACAGGTAAAGACTGTTGGTCTCGGAGGTTGAAAGCTGTGGAATTTAGAGATTAGGTCTCGAGGTATGATATGTGGGCTCTAGGGTTAAGAGTTGCAGGTTCTCACAGGTAAAGACTGTTGGTCTGGGAGGTTGAAAGCTGTGGAATTTAGAGGTTAGGTCTTGAGGTATGATTTGAGGGCTCTAGGGTTTAGAGTTGCAGGTTCTCACAGGTAAAGACTGTTGGTCTGGGAGGTTGAAAGCTGTGGGATATAGAGGTTAGGTCTCGAGGTATGATATGAAGGCTCTAGGGTTGAGTTGCCGTGCTAGGGGTCCGTGGAGCCCCGGGCTCAATTCCCCGGCGGTGGGGATGGGGAGTTTTCTCCGACCAAGATAATTCCTCGTCTTCCCCAGAGTCTGGAAGTATGAATGAGAGTGCGAATGTGTGCGAGATCTAATGATTAAAACCCAAACGAGTTAACACTGTAGCAGGATTACAAAATGCGCAATGATGGTAGACGATGATGGTGTTCTAAAAGCACCACGTTGTGGCGATCATTTTGTAGCAAGATTGAGATTATGGAGAAAACTAATGAATTTCTCACCTTTGGTAACGATCTAGAAACTATCTAGATGTTTCTCCTGCAACTCTTGGTGTGGGTGGGTGAATCAGTAATTCTGGAGCGATGAGCTCTTTCTCCCGGGGTCGTAGTAACGGGGCTGAGAAATTTAGTATTACTATTGCTGAAGAATGGACAAATAATTGTTTTCTTGTTCAAACATGAAGACTTAATTCTTCCATATCATTTTTAAATTGCGATGCAAATTTCAATAATATAAATGTTGTTCTTTAACAAACGATAACTGGTGTATTGCTTAACTATTACTGTCTTACACATACGCTAATTTTACGTCTTAAATGCTTACTCAAAAATAATTCTGCACAACCTCGGAGGGACACAGATGTACGTCTTTCACCTACGACGTTCTTAAGCAGTAGAAAAAAATCTTTTAAACATTTAACAAATTCTTCTCATATCAGGTTGTCATGGTTACACCATTACCGACCTACATTTTATCCATTTCACTAAACATTGCAATTCCTTTGACTGTTTTTTTACAAAACATAAAACATCTAAAATAACTACTTCAACACCTTCGATATGTTCCAAAGGTAAACGGCCGCCGATATGACCACTGCAGTTAAAGGCGGGGTTTAAATGGAACAAAAAATATTCTAGTGATTCACTAAAGACGAACCTCTTGGGTCATTAAAAGTACAAAAAAGGAAAAAAAATCTGTAAATTTGTTGGAGATACAACACAGTATAATTTCAACTACTGCTGCCTTCAATACTGTTTCAAATCTTATGCACGGAGCACAATACACAAAACAACACCACAACATTAATGTGGTAATCCATTACGAACTATTTAAAACCTATATTTTCCTGGGAGTTATTGAGAACTGTTAAATTTTAATCATCCTCAGGTGTACTATTTATTAAAATTGACATTTCTGAAGCGTTATTAACATAGCTTTTGATCCTCATACCTGAATGCAAAATAATCGAGTTCGTTGTATTCTGTGCCACAGTAAATACAGCGTTACAACAGAAAACAGGTATATACTTGCTTAGCTTCAATTAAAACTGATATTTCTTAATATTAAGGTTTTGATGGGAAAAAAGGGTTTAGGATTGTTATTAAATAAGAATTATTTATTTCTGAATACTCTTTAAATAATAATATTAAATATGTACAGTATCCATTACAAATTCAGTACAATAAAATTTAACATAGAACATGCTGTATTATACCTCCTGTACAAATACATGAAATTGCTGACCTAAAATTTACTCGCTGAACCAGGTTCCCTGGCCATAAGCCTTTGGTTTTCCTAGCAGGTTGATCATATAAGAAGCTTATGGTTCATACAAGCCCAGATTATAAACGTGGTGGCAAGTTATCTTAAGTCCCGTGCTTTACTGCGCTCTAACGGATGAAACGTAAGTTATGCGTCAGACAAATCTCGGCACCACCTTATCCCATAAGAAGCCGTGTATAAGCAGACATCCTAGCCCTTAACTTGTGCTTATGAGCATAGACGATGCCGTTCTGGAATCGGCGCCAAGCCACGGAAAACAACCAGGACGGAGCGCTTGCGTTTAACGCGCCTATTCACACTAGGGAGCAGATACTCATACACAATTTTTTGGGCAATTCCTATACACTTTTCATTCTTTCGTTTTCATACAGATGGTGCCATGGCACAGCAGCACTACCTTAGAAGCCGCCCCTGCTTATGTGTTTAATGGAAGCTAGTTAATAAGCTATTTGAAAGTTGCCAACAACAGTTTTTCAAACAACTGCTTGAGAATAAAGAATTTAAAAGTTTCTGAATCTTAGCACCAGAAACTGTAACTAATGAAATATTATATTCGTTAACTTATGTAGTATTAATATACTTTCTCGCTTTAAATTAATTGCTTTCTTAACAGGTGAGAAATTTAAGTTGACACGAAACGCTGAAGTGCTAAACGTTGTATTCCCTTGCGCAAGTATAACACGGGTGTGGTCCATAAACGCCACGAATTGCAGATACCTGTTAACAGTAAAACATTCTCTAAAACATAAAATACTATATTTTTGAAATGCGGCTCTTCCATAAGGGTAAATCCCACAGACTTCGTGAATACCATCAAAGTTCCGACATGATACCAAATTTGAGACTTACTTGCATATGAAACACAATTCTAGTAATACTTGCCTTTCCTACTTTTCGAAACTTGTGTGCTTGCAAGTCCTGGTTTTCTAAACGTGCTGAGTTCTAATAACCTTGAGTTCCTGGTTAATTAATTTGTAACCTCTGGGAGAATTGCAACTCGTCTTTCTTACATTATGCAGTGATTGTAATATTTAATAATCATTTATATTCCTATAATTTCTTTAAAAGATAATTATTCTTGTATTTATTAATTATTCTTATTAGTAATTATTCTTAATTATTCTGGTATCACCTACTAATGAAATGATAATTTACACACAGAAAGTAGAGCGTTATGATATTTTAGAACACATTCGATAATTGCGGTTCAATTGCTACTAAATAAGCTATGAATTAGTTTTACAAGTAAATGTTTGCGTCCCAGTAGTTATCACATATTGCTTCTGGTGTGACAAGTGAAATATTAATTATACGAGATTTGTAAGTAGTGATCAAAACTTGATGAAATATCCTATTTTTTTCTGAATCATCACAGACGGTGCAGAATGCAATATAAATTAATTTATCTTAAATAAAGCAATATTGACTACATTTATTTTGAATATTTTTGCATTTTTTGGGGTTTTTAATGCCTATTTAATGTCTATCAGGGAATGTTGTACTTTTTGTTGCATTTTCTTCAATTTGTTGCTTTTAACGCACTTTTTACGTTATTCAATTTTAGTCATTGTTAAGGCTGCTTACTGAGCTCTACTGTGTGTAGTATACTTTTCGTTTCTTAGTGAAACAATGGATACGTGTTTACGCAGTTATTTTATCGATGTAGATAATAATGGTACTTCCTCGCGTTAAGAAAAACACTTGCTCTCATATGAAAACTGTGCGGGAGATCCTTTTTTCTGGAGGAATCATGAGGAAGTACTATTGCATCAGCTGGCAATGATGTCATAAATAGATGTACTGCTCGACAGAGCGTTGAGGCGTATTGACCTTCAGATGACCAGCGCTGTGATCGTCTCTTATCGGGTCTTAACGGGTCGATTATAAGAGTGAAATATTAGTAAGTTGATATTCAGTAAGTTACGAAACACAAATAGAGCGATTGGAAGCTGCGTGTGTCTACATGATATGTTTTCTCGCGCCTGCCGAAGTATGACACATTGCTGTCCTGAAGATATGATTATATCTGATCAGACTATACATACACTGGACTCACCGTGTATGTGCGATAAGCTGAGGGAAACATCTCTGTGTTGCGACTTTTTCCCGACAGGCCTTCTCGCTTTGCCGTATCTACATTGAAAACAATCTCTGTTCACTCGCTCTCATCTTGTGTTCATTACCTAGCTGGTGCAAGAGCGAATGTTTTGTAAGAGGCCAGTAAACCTTGTTGATATGTTGAAAGTAGAGCCGTAATCTTTCTCGGATAATGCTGAAGTTGTTATGTCAGCACATTCCTCACAAACATATTCTCGTGAGAGAATACTTCTAACAGCTGCATGCGCCTTTCAATTGAAATTTTACTTCTCACAAGCGGAGTCGTAACAATGCCAGAAGTAAGGGAAAGTGGACAAAATTTCTTCCGAAAGTTAGTGACTAAATTTGATGACTGTGTTTTCGTCAGGTGGAAAAATAAAAATACTGTTTTGCAAGTTGTGTGAAATTAAAGTGAGTGCAGATAAGCGTTTACGTAGAAAGGAAAGTCAGACAACCCACTTACTTCTTATTCAAAGCACGTGGCAGTCATTCAAATGATTTCTTTTTATTTCGTTATCAAAAGTAAATAATACTACGTCACAGAAATCTCTGCAGGAGTATACGGGACAGAATATCCCAGATGAATCTACCCTTAGAAAAGGTTACTAATTGCAGTGTTGTTGTGAAGAGATAATAGAAAGAATAGGCGATTTTATGGAAAATAAAAATATGTTTGTTACAACAGACAAGTGATAAAGAGGAGCCTTATATTGCAAATCTTTGTTATAAGTATATAATAAGTCGACTCACCTCCGAAAATATTTCTTGTTGCAACGGAAATAATTGAGAAGGATAACCATCAATGTATAATTATGCAAGCTATTTGATCAAAGTATGTTCCTTTTGTGGCCAGAGAGCATAAAACATGAAAATGTAATTTTCGCAACAGGTACATAAGTATAGGTTTAACAGGTACACGTTAAAAATTACAAATCTTTTTGTTTAATTTTAATGTCATGTTCTCCAAAACTTAAGGGCGTTTTACTGGCCATTTTTCTCCGAAATGTGGGTCATCAACTTCCCAGCCTCACATAAGTTTTCATTAAATTATACAAAGAGAAGGAAAGAGTTACACACCGGTAAGCAAATATATGACTGACGAGACTATTCGTTTAAATTTTAATTTGTGCCAAATTTTTATGACATTGCTATTAAGTTTAATGAACAAAAGATGAATTATTACTCCACATATGTTTATGTTACAAGGGTTTTCAAATTCTTGGTAGGTAATTCTCATACCAATTTGCATATTAATTATGGGCACATCAAACCAGTTTTAAACCAAATAATATCAAAATTACATAAATTGCTAAAATGAGTCCAAGTGTCCCTTAAACAGGGAGATTATGTTATAAGTATTTTATTCGCACAATTGTAAGTCTCTAAAAGATAATCCTAAAATAATAAGAATAATTAAACCTTGAGTTGTTTGATTATAATTATTATAAATGAGCGGTATATTAAAATGAGCGTTAACTACAAAATTATTAGCTTTACATCCGGTTTTCTCTCTAGCTGAGTTTATAATTTTGAATCATGTTTACTTAGTTTATGGAGTTTCTATGTCATATGTTTTGGTCATAAAAGGAGCCTAGGTAAAGTGCTGCCCCACTATGAGTATTTTACTAATATTGCAACAAACAGATTTTTCCTAGAATTGGAAAGATTGGCTGTCATTATAATATATTCGGTGCTGTTTTTATCTAAAGCTTTTTGGTATTGACAGTAATGGGGGTTACTGACCTCTATCTGCTACAAGGACTCTTTTGAACGATGCATGCCTATTCTACAGATACTCTTCTGAATGGACAAGTCTTAAACTGCCCGGAGGTTTGAACCGATAATAATTACAATAATAATGATGCACCATTTATTTTGGGTGAGTGTTTTTTTTTGGGGGGGAGGGGAGGGAGGGAATGAAACTTGGTTGTAATACATGGAATTTCCAGACAGACTACTGTATTCAACCTACCACCCGATCCATCTTACTAAGTGAATGTCTGTTTCCAATATTAAAATTGAGACACCGCACTCTTAATAAAGTACCAATACATATTTCTTTGTTCTGTTAATGAAACTGTGTGTGTGGCTACGTCTCCTTAAGCATACATAATTAACACATTACCAAAATCTAATTATTAAATGGAAATGATTCATGAAGAGGACAAGCAATGAACAAAGGCAGAGAGGGTGAAGAAGCTGAACCAGGAGAATTAAAAAGGAGGTATTTAGTTTGCAGAAAACGTATCCTGTTCAACTCACTACAAAAAGTAGTTGTACGTATCTGATGGCTTGTTGAAGCCCCAGGATACAATTACATTTAAGCATAAAAGAAATGAAAGGAAAATGTGTTCAGAAATTTTATTTATTTTAGTTGTCCATAATTGCTAGGTGTAATCGGCTGTCACATAACTTGAATACTTACAAGATACTCCAGAAAAACAAGCTAAACCTGTTTCTCTTGTTATAGAAAGGCCTGATCTGCAGAAATATCATGTTTATCACATTTTAGAATTTAGTGATTCTATTTTTTTTTCCTGCTTTATTGCCATTCGTTTGAGTTCTGGAAACCAAGGTTATATGTTTTAAGTGTCTTAATGCAACTGTTTAATCCCCTAAATGACATCAGGGTCATATTTTGTTTTCAGTCATTTCACATATCGTCGTACTTAATTTCATACAAATACTTCATGATCTCAGAATAGAGTTTCTGACGATCGGTGCATTTTGAACATTCACTATTTTCTGTATCAGAAATAAATACTCTTTGTAAATAAATGTGACAGTTATTTTGAAGTTCGTCTGCTTCAACAATTATTAATCGGCAACTAATAGTTCATTAATAAAGAAGAATGCAACTGCAAAACACATCTTTCTGAACACTCGTATACATTTCTGGTGAGTTGTTTACAGATTTCTTTCACCGTTTTCATTCCTGCTTTCCCCTTCACTCCTTCTCCCTCTCTCTCTCTCTCTCTCTCTCTCTCTCTCTCTCTCTCTCTCTCTCTCTCTCTCTCTCTCTCTCTCTCTCTCTCTCTCTCTCTCTCTCTCTCTCTCTCTCTCTCTCTCTCTCTCTCTCTCTCTCTCTCTCTCTCTCTCTCTCTCTCTCTCTCTCTCTCTCTCTCACTCACTCGCTCTCTCTTCCTTTCTCTCTGTAACATGGGAGGTTTCAAATATGATATTAAGCTAATAAAACTTAAAACAGCAGCATTATTTTCAACAACTATTAGCATATTTCTTATGTAATTAAGTACTAAACTGTATGCTTACCCCCGACATAAGATTCAGATTAATGTATGCTTATTCCCGACGCAAGATTCAGATTAATGTATCAAGCATTAGTAAATTTCTACACCTTGACCATTATCCACATGAAAATAATTGTTTTTTTTTTTTCCTAGCGTAGATAGAGATGGTATTCGACAAGAATATTTAAACACAATTTAACTTACCGTTCACGTAGAAAATTTGTTGAAAAATCTAGTTTTCTAAACAATTTGTTTAAAATACGTACCTATGTAAATAACTCATGACACATAGAATTTATATCTCGAAGTTTCTCGGAAATGTCTCTGACTTCCTCTTCGTTCTGGATAGCTTTGCATAACTGACAAACCGCAAACCGTACTATATAAAAATGCGTATCTTGATATAACACAAACTATGTCCAATACAACATTTTTTGGAGTGAAGTGTTTCGAAATATCCCTTCTTATTTGTTTGAATTTTGCAATAATTATAATATTCTCAAAGTCATTAATTTTTTATGTCATGCTCATGCAGAAATATCTATTTTAAGGTATCACATAGCGACCAACTTCTATTGCATTCGCATACTCCCGTTGTATCTATAAGGAAATATATAATGAGTCTATTTCTAAAAAATATTTATCTCGAAGTGCATAGAAGAATAAATATTTGTAGGAATAATTTGCAATAGAGTGCTTAGAGAAAATTATCAGACATTTTATGCTTTTAGGTAATTCCTTTGGTCAAATGTAATAATAACTTAGATATTTATTTTTGATCATGATAAAGATGATACATAGTTTAGTCATTTTATATAATTCCTTAAATATTTATGAAATCAAAGCATTGTAAGTGAGAATATTTTTAAAATTATGTTTTTAAACTTTGTACACTAAGACTGAAAAACTCAATGCCATAGCCGGGATATGAACCATGGATCTTCTAGTTTCCGTCCAGTCACTCTAACCATTTGAGCTACTATGGCCAACGTGCCAACATGACATTAAATTCTCCAACTGACTCATGTTCTGACTCGTGTAAAGTACTTACTGCATAGTAATTAAGGTAGTTGTCTCATATGTTTATGACAACTCCTAGTGGTTTACCGGGAGAAACAAGAGTCAGTTCGAGAATTTAATGTCATGTTGGCACGTTGGCCATAGTAGCTCAAATGGTTAGAGTGGCTGGACGGAAACCAGAAGATCCGTTGTTCAAATCCCGGCTATGGCATTGCATTTTTCAGTCTGTCTCTACCCTTTCATAGTGCGTCCTACACACGGCTAGTGTGAAAGAACAATTAATTTGTATACTAATATTTCTTGTTTATTTATATATATTCCTTGATATGAATACAGTATATGGTTTCGTCATAATCATATTACAAAATCATACACAGCATATTCGTTTTGTAAAAGTCGTCAATTTTATAAGTACAGCTAATCATTATGGTTGATCAGATCCTTCTCCTAAATGCAATGGAAGTGGTAGACCATTACTAATTTTAAGGATAATATTACAAAAGTATTTTGTTTTACACTGTACGTAAATTTGCTTTGGTGCATTAGGAATGAATGGTGGGTGGAACAAACTGTAATTTGATCTACTGTTGCCTCTAACATCACGGAGAAAGCACTTAGCAAATATTGCTGATAAGACTAGTCTACTTATAGGAATAAAGAATGATTTACAGTATGCTTTTGATTCTGCTCCACATATTAATCTTGAAACCTTTTTCTGCAAAATAAATATAGAATAAGCTGAAGTATTATTTCCCAAAACAACACCAATACGTACAGTAAGGTTGACATCTTCAGGCACTTAAGAAGTAACGGAAAGGATTATTATGATGGCTAAGTAATCTATAAACATATACATTCAGTTACCCCTCCCAATTAAGATGGGAAGATCATTAACATATATCAAAAACCATATGTGGACAAGGATGGACCTCTGAGATACCAAATACTTCAGCAACTTAAATTGATATTTTGTCTCTAAAGGAATGGGAGTTACAAGGAGAGATTATGGTTGATTTTACTGCTGATTTTGTAATTATAAATTCGACTGTTAACCAACTGAAATTTAATAGATTAAAATATTCTTAGATATAATTCAATTACATGCACTTTAGATTCTAGAAAGAATTATTGCCCGATAATGTAAGATCCCGTCGACAAAAAGCATACCACAAATATGGTAATGGTAATATACTCTGTCCTTGATTTTTAGCCTTTATTTGCTTGTGAACTTGAAGAAGAAATCAGATATTTGACTTTGTGACATACGGTGGGCCTAGAACTTCCTGTCAGATTGCATCCGTAAGGGTGAGGTGAGGAATAAGTGGTCGAATCTCTTTAGTCCTCAGCAACCAGATTGAAGCTCCTCAGTGGTTCTCACAACCCACTCCCTTACACCTTCGAGGGGTGGTGGTCCAGGACTCGAATACCTCCCCCGTTTCGGAGAACGAGGATTTACAGAGCAAATTCCGTACCATACATGCTAAAACTCTCCCCGACAAATAAACGCTAGAATAGCCAACTACGATGAAAGGTGAAGTGAAATAAAATGTGAGAAGAGTTTGAGTGACATGACATTCGGGAGGGGGGGGGGGGGGACGTTTTAATTATTCTTCCCAGCATTCACCTAGAGATCCAACAAATTCTAAAAAGAAACATAGTTGGCCATGGGAATCGAACCCTCGGTCTCCTCTATGTCCCATAGATGTTAGTATCTGAGCCATCCTGTTGATGAACAAACGTTATCAGTACAAAACTAAAGGTGAAATATTGAATCGCTTCCATGGAAAGGAGTTCACTCTTATTTCCATGAAAGCCTTATCGTAAGCTCATCCTAAGCTCGCCTATCAAAAATAAGAGATTATTTATTGACTTACCCTCATCGCTTACCAGGCAGATGAATAATTTCAAATATTTCTCTGTTTATATAGGAAAAGGTTTGGAAGCTTTCATTTCTGTTTAATCATGAGAGCTACCTTTCTTTTCGTGTTTCTTCGTATATCATTCTTACCAAAGAGTCACTTTGTATCCATTGTTGGAACACCTCATAAGGACATTTAAAATCATCCTGAGTTACTTCAACTATTGGAGTAGGAATATTCTGGAAAGAAATTGCCATGAGGGTTCGTGTTGTAATGAAAAGACATATTGATGTAAGATGGATATGTATTTTTAAAGCTTAGGCTCACACCAAAGACAAAAGGTGCATTGATGCAAAGGGTACATTTTCACAGAAACTGTTTCTAGTATTATAATGTTCTCATCTTGAGGTTTTCCAGAACTACAGAACATGACAATAACTAATGTTGAAATTCCCTAGCGATTGATGGAAATGTTGGGACTAGCTAGACATTGTTTCACTGCACATTGATGCCATGCTGCTTGGCCTCCTCACGATATTTCTCCGCATAAGTTCCCTGAGGGTCATACTTCTTTTCCAGGTTCTTCCACATATCTGGCTTGTTGTCTATCAGGAATCTGATGACCTTCTCTGCACCCTTCTTTTGTGTTTCGTTGCATTTTGCACATTTGTTTGTCAGAGCATCAGGTATTACCTCTGGAACAAAACATATTTATTAGGAAAGTTATGGCATAGGGTTATCAGAATCTTTATACTGTATTTCAGTTTAATTTTTAAGCCAGCTTATTGCATAAATGGGGCCTTATGATTTAACTAGAAAATATGCATTCTAATGTTTAGTACTATTATGTCACAAACTTCGAATTTATTGAAAAAGGTGATGGTAATTAAATCCATTTAACTGAATTTTAATTACATATTTCAAGATGCTAAACTACCTGATGGGTTGGTCCATAAGTCGTGGCGATTTTTAAATGAAAGACTTACTAGAAAAATAGAACATTTTTATAGTGTTGTTTATGTTATTAGATAGAAATTAATGTGTTCTACAAAATAGTGCAATTAGTTTTTTTTTATTATTTTTACATTCACAACAATGTATTTAGTGACACTTCAAAAGTTTATCAAGAGTTGAAAGTCTCAATGTTATCAACGTACTTTGGTTCCACTGCAAATTACATTCATTAGTAAATTATGTAGGAAAATTAATTCTATGTGGAACGTTAAAATGATTATATTTAGAATTTATTTCGCACATATGAATTAAATACTCTCTGCAGGTTATTTAGTAAAAACCTTATAGGGAAACAAAATATTACCTTCACCAATATATGTAATTTGTCCACACTGTGTCGAAACTTGCTTATTTTCAATTAAAGTAAAAAGAGTACACAAAATGTATCCTTACACGTTGGTACTGTTCTTCCGCATTATGTTTTACTAAACACACCAAGAAAAAATGGCTAGAATATTTAAAATTACATAGAATAGTAGTTGGGATACACCAACGAAAAGCAATCTTTTTGTGTGTTTTAAATTTATAACTGATATAAAGAAAAGGAAATATATGACGAAGTTTTCGTTTGGTTTACATACTTCATCTTCTTTCCACAAACCCTTAATGAACCATCGTAGGGAAACCAACATTCATACGTCTCCACTTCGACATAAAGTTGGCATGCATACTTACAACTGAATATAGATTCCGATGTTTAGCCATAGTAAATGCTTCTGCGTTTAACATTGTGAGGAAGAAACTTTGTTATGCAACTTCTAAGAGACTGCTTTTGTTTCATCTCCACAAACTGCGTGACCACAGGTAACTTGCTTGTAAAAGTGTCGCTCTTAGGGAACTAACTACGTTACTTTTTTTCCTTAGTTGTGTAAATAATATTTACGTAATAGGGATACGTTGTTTAAACCCGTAGTTCCTGTATGTACTTTAGCTCATAGTTTATCATTGAAACACTTGCAGAATTTCCTGCAGGCCATGCTGACCTATAGCGCATGCTGGAACTGGGTCATTGGTTCTGTAGGAAAGAACTCACAGTATGGCAACATTTGTAACCAAATTTTAAGTAGATCTGTAGTAATACTAGGTAATTATAATTTTATATTCAACATTTTAATGTTAAATACAGAGGACCGTTTTTCCTGAGTGAATTTGCAATTATTTATATTCTTTTTCTTCTTCTGCTTAATTATTATTGTTATTACTAGTATTTTATTAATACGCATTATAACATAATCTTTGTGTTATTGAGATGTAATTTTCTAACTCTTTAGCCTTAATTGCATAGTTAAATTTATTTACTGTTTTCATTATTCCGTTTTACTTATTGTATTATTCTGTATCTATTTGCTCACTTGGAAGTAAATATTAAATAATAGTAATAAGAAGAGTGCTGCTTACCAAGATTATTTGTAATTCTAATTAAATAAGCAGCGTTAATGCTTACTAAGTAATACATGCCTAATTTCACTCAAAAGAACACATTTCCATATTTTAATTTCACCAATATTACTGCCAGTAAGATATTTATATTCATTGATAATTTTGAAAGTGGTATATCAATTGCGTTGAACTCGTTAAGCTGTAAATATTGCGGTTATAAAATTCATGTCATTTAAACTGGTGGATATCAAATGCCTAACACAGCAATGGAATAGTTAGGAAAATAAAATGACAGGTTGAATAAAACTACAGTGTAAATTTCGATTCATATATCGTTTACAAATAGTATTTTATGCTCAGGCCACACTTTTATGAAAGATTTGCAGTTTGCAGCATACATTTAATGTTACTCATATTTATTTATAATTTAGATTACATTTGAAGGTTCACATAAGTAATTTTGTGTACTCAGTGGAGATTGACTTAAAATAAACTAAAAGCAATATCATTAACGAGATTTTTAAAATACACAATAATTTATATATTAAACTTCGTTTAATACTTTGGAAAAATATCACAGAGGTTGAGAATGAGCATTAGCCAAAACGTAAACAAATAAAATCATTGCATCACTTTCTTTGTAATTTAGTATTCTCCTTAAAGTACGATGTATCTAGAACGTATCTATCCTAACCAGCACGGCTTGAGTGCTCTCCAAGAACCTCAATCCCTGGATAAGTAATCTCCTTTATTTCATCAGCAGTTGTCTGGTTGCTAACCACAAAATAAACACTCACTTTCTCTATAGACAAGAGCATGCGATTGAGTGCACTAGACCTCGACATCTTTAGTGACTTTATTCTAACCACACGATTTAAATATCGTGTTACTCATAGTGCACGCAAAATGTTATTGTAGAATTTAAATAAGCATTTTTTCAGGCATATCTACCCGTATAGTAGCTATCTAAAGCGAAAAGTCTGCATTAGAATGTTGTGCAACATAAAGTAATTGTGTGTAAAATTGTTCAAAATTTCTGCATTATGGTAATATATAATTCTAGTGAGATAGTAAAAAAAAAAAAAAAAAAAAAAAAAAAAAAAAAAAAAAAAAAAAAAAAAAAAAAAACTCCGACTCATCAGAAAGTACCTTGCTTTTAGATTCTCATGATGTTTCTCAAACAGATTTGTGAGTTTTTGCGATTAATTCATAGTAATGTAAATGACAATTATAACAAAGTTGAAGTAACTCTTTTTATCACGTAAAAATGTTCATAAAAGTGAAAATATTATAGATATGGGATTACAAGACTCACTTTGTTTGAAACATTTATGCTTGACACATGGTTTTCTCCGCACATAAACAACAACAACAACAACAACAACAATAATAATAATAATAATAATAATAATAATAATAATAATAATAATAATAATAATAATAATAATAATAATAATAATAATAATAATAATAATAATAATAATAATAATAATAATAATAATAATAATAATAATAATAATAATAATAATAATAATAATAATAATAATAATAGTTCAAACATTTATTCAGAAAATTTAAATTATTTAATTGTATATCCAATGAAATAGCATTTGAAGGAATTACTGATTAATAATATTTAATAATTTCTGCAATGCAGAATATAGTCATATTTCGCATTCTTTAAGCGTTTTTTCTAAACACGATGAAGACGAAATCACTTACTTTTGAGTTCGGTGCCATCAGGAGTGCATGGTCCGGTATCCATAAGACACTTGTAGTAGTTGGTCAGGAGCCTATCGCTCTGGAGGATCTCTTCCAGGTTGATGTTGTCGTACTTTGTG
This sequence comes from Mantis religiosa, assembly GCA_030765055.1. Classification (NCBI taxonomy): domain Eukaryota; kingdom Metazoa; phylum Arthropoda; class Insecta; order Mantodea; family Mantidae; genus Mantis; species Mantis religiosa. Next base: position 131,613 of record JAUKNK010000253.1, read on the forward strand.
GTGTACTTGTCCTCGGCAGCCAAAGCCACTACCAGAAGTGCCGAAACAATGATGAAGACCTTCATATTGTCTAGTATTTCCTTAGTTTGCTTTGCTGAAGGACTATGAAGTGAAGTTGCAGTCGGGAGTTGTTTTATATACCCATTGGTGACGTAGGTAATCCCCTGGTCTACCTCCATTGATACACCCTCCTTCACCTCGCTTGCTCTTTATTTCTCCTCTCTGTCCATTCCAGTCTTCTCAATGTTATTACCATGCTGCTATTCTATGTTCGTCATACGTCATTGGTTGCCTCACATGATCATAAGTTTTTCAAACGATATATACGAACCAATTACTCACCTTCCTCCCCTAGTAGTATATTTCCAGAAATGTACGTCATTGCGTTAGGTTAAGATTCTTCTATGAGTGCAATTCCGCTTAAAGCACATAGTGGAAGTTTACCTCTAACGTGTGTATCTTGAACCGCAGGTTTGTTTTCGTAGGTCAAACACAAGAAGGCAGACCTGTTTCCATAGCGGCTGAATTTCCACTGACCTTTACTGGTGACCAAGAGAGCATACATTATCTGACTCACACGTTCTCTTTCTCTGACACCCACCCACCCACAGACACACACACACACACACACACACACACACACACACACACACACACACACACACACACACACACACACACGGACACAGACACACACGTGTCAATATCGAATTTTATACCAATTTGTTTATTTAAAAAGAGGAGGCCGTGGAGGAAAAAGTTTTATGTGTATTCTTTAGTTTTATATCTCTACCATGTTGATAGAGGAGAGGTAAGGCATAGCACTCTTTCACCTGAAAGAAAAGTATTTTTGGAAAAAAGTCCATGTGTGTGCGCGTGTGTGGTAGGGGGGAGAGGTTAACACCAAACGTGATAGCTAAGGCAATCTGTCGATGTGCTGGGGAGATGAGTACCACTCAGGAGGACTCAATTCACGCTTAATTCTGACTCTTTCATAGGTCTAAGAAAAAAATATTAAAGAAATTATCTCAAAGTAAGCAATGCGGTAAGCGATTCAGTACTGAACGCACAGTGGATAAGAAGAATTCCTGTTAATGATCATGGAACTTCCTATTACTGAGAAATAGACGACTGGCAATACCTTTAGCTGAAGAACTCTAGCTCTAATAACTGGAAAATGTAAAATGTTTTGTTATGTGTCACCCATTCCTCAGATAGATTTAAAATAAAATGCTGGATTAGAAAATTTATGGTCTTCATGTTCCACTGCTGAATACATTTGTGAAAGATAATTTTGTACATATATATATATATATATATATATATTTGTTCCGTTATACCCCTCCTTTAACTCTAATGGTCATATCGGGTCCATTCTCCTTTGGAAAATATCGAAGATGTAAACTCGTATTCGTTGAGATTTAATCATTAGATCACGCACACATTCACGCTCTCATTCATACTTCCAGACTCTGGGGAAGATGGGGAATCACCTTGTTGGAGAAAAATCCCCATCCCCAGGGAGGCCGTCCCAAGGAGTCACAACAGCGCAGAGTGCATGGTCCCAAAATTTACCAGCTGGAAACTCTTCGGCAGGCTAGAACTACGGCATCACATCCTGGTGTGGTTCTGAAATGGTCCCACCTGACCGTGTTCAGAGACCGAAACCCCGTCTTACCGGAGGAGGAAGTTTGAGAAGAGCACATCATCCTGCCATACAACGCCGAGACACCCGTCAACACTTCTATTCTGTGAAATACCATCAGAAGGGAATGCGGGCCACAGATGAAACAGCCTGAGCCATCCCACTCAGTACGTTTAACCTGAATCTCACCCTTCAATTGGTCCAGTAATGAAGCGTAATACCCTTCAGTGTTTATTCATTATGAAAATCCCAGAAACTCTCGGACATTTTTTCTGTAGATGGAAATTGGATCAACATCCGGCTTTGTTTGGCGCAATTTCACTAACACCCAGTGTTTGGAGTGTTTTTTTAATCTATGACGTATAATGTTATAGCCGTGCTTTGTCTACTGCCATGAAATGTCGTATAAACCCACTAATTTAATGTCTAAACCAGTTTGGTCACTCTTAAGAAATGCCCATTCGTATGCCTTATTAACAAATTTAGCACCTCGAGCGAAAACGTTCTTGTGCCCAAAACTTGTATAAAAATGTACTGGACAAGATTTGAAATGTTAGCAAAATCGTATACGTACCGTCAGCGATTATTGAGCGTGACATTTCAATTACTGGTCTTACAAATTTTGGAACGCCCGAGCGATCATCATGAACAATGTTTAAATGCAGCAGTGAACCTTTCAAATATGAAAGTTTTAACTCGATTTAGTATTGAATATAACCACTTTTGTATTTATATTTGGATTAAACCCCTTATACCGAAGGACCTTATTACTTTATCCAGTTTTATACATTTTTAGAAAACGCTACATCAGTTTGTTTACACGATTGTCACTAATAACTGACTGACCTCAAACGTCTGCAATTTTACAATCAGGCATCTAAAGAGTGATATTTATATGTCATGGTAATTTTGCCATCTTTACGATTTTCTGAATCAGGCTGAGGACTTGTATTCACAATGCTTCTCGCATGTTCTATGTGTATTTCGTTTCTTGCAGTTGGAAGCCAGTTTAGGAAGACACACACACACTCCCTCTCTCATTTTATCAACTATCGGAATGTCTATTCGTATGAATTGTTCAATATAGAAGACACTTCATTCATAGAGCTTTTGGTGGAATGTCTAAAAGAATGAGACTATCGGTATGTCTGTTGGTATGAATTGTTCAATCTAGAAGACATTTCTTTCATAGAGTTTTTGATGGAAGATTTAGTGTATTTATTCATGGCTATATATTATATAGAGAAAAATAAATAAAAGAAAAGATAAAAATTAACCCAACGGAGCGACTGAAATGCATCATATTCTTTTAAGTATTCACGAAACACTTAGTATTTAAATTTCTTCTATATTGTGAGTAATGTCCATTTAATTGCCAATAAAGTTAATATTTAGTAAAAGCTAAAAGGTTTAGTCAATCTATGATTGGTAGAGTTTAGAAAGAAACAGTATTGGCCTACGTAATTACTTCTCTTAATAAAACAGCAGCAGCAAATTTTAATTTGGATAAAATTATTAACATAATGTGATACAGCAAAGAGTGGACGAATTTTTAAAAATTAAGTGTTTTAAGAATTAAGTTACAATCTTCAGCATTCTTTCTTTCAAATTAATTTCTCTAGGCTATCTCAACTTACTTCGTGCATAAATAAGTTAACAAGTTAACAGCTATTCACTAGAAAGGTGCGATTAACGTAATAATTTGGTTGTCCTAATTTCTGCTAAGATAAAAGGTAATAAATTACAGATTATTTTCCAAAAGATACAATAGTAGGTACTAATGACATTAAAGAGGATATTATTGGTACCAATTGAGGTTTTCTTAGAGTTTTCATTTTAATTGCTATTTTAAATAAAGACATTTCCGCAACTTAAAAACTACTGCTAATAAAGAGTAATTAAAATTATATAATTATATTTATTGGTTTATATGCGCGTGTAATATAATTAAAACTTGGTAAAAACCTGTTCCACCACATTATTTCACAATGCGCTTGTGCGTCACTTGTAAATGATCAATCCCATGGAGAACACGTGACTAAGATACAACAAAGGAAATAATTACGGGTATTGCCGCATATAAATTCGACCTTGTCAGACAACAGGGTGATCCATATGTTCCATTACTGTTTCACTTAATATTAATAACTGATTTGAACAAAATCCTTCTTTCGGAAAAATGTATAAATATTATTATTAACTTCTCTACGCGTCCATCTTCCGTCCATCTATCCACCTACCTACCTACCCACCTAACTACCCGCCTACCTAGGAGTCTGTCTGTTTTATGTCGCTCTACTTGGTCATATCACGACGTCGTCATGTCAGCCAGCCTCGGTAGCGTAGATGGCAGCATGTGTGCCTCACGTTCAAGAGGTCCCGAGTTCGAATCTCGGTCCAGGTGAGTTACCTGGATAAGGTTTTTCCGGGGTTTTCTCTTATCCTCCTTATCCTGATAGACGAATGTCGGGTAACTCTAAGCTCCATGGACCCCGGACGCATTGAACATTATTTCACCCATTTCATTCATCATCCGATATGTCTTTAAAAAGTTGAAGTACGTTAATTACACACACACACACACACACACACACACACACACACACACACACACACACGTCGTCATGTCACTAAGTAAAATCCTCAAGTTCTTATGTAGCAGAAAGTAAGCCTTCTACAGGGGTGTCGTAAAGTTTTAATTATCATCTTTTAAAAATGTGATAGGGAGTTTGTGTTGATATGTGCTTGTTATTTTTTCTCTACGTTGTCACCATCCACATTTACACATTTTTCCTTGACCTTCCGAACACCTTGGTTGTAGAAGTCTTCAGAATTCGCTTTAAACCACTCTTCCACTTCATTAATGACGTCATTTGTTTTGTCAAATCGGCGACCACGCAACGGATTTTTCATTTCTGGGAACTAAAAAAGTCACTTGGTGCGAGATCGGGCGAATAAGGCGGATGCTGTAAGGTATCAAAGCCACATTCCCTTGTTTTATCAATTGCAACTTGAGATGCATTGTCAGCCAGAAGACGAACAACTTTGGAGAGCATAACGCGTCGTTTCTTAATCAGAGCTGCTCGTAACTTGTCCAGAAGATTGCAGTAGTACCTACCAGTGATGGTTTGACCCTAGACAAGATAATCTATAAGGATGACTTCATGACAGTCCCAGAAAACTGAAAGCATGACCTTTCCAGCTTCATTTCTAAACTTGTGTTGTGTAAATGTTTTCTGTATAATTTTTAGTTATAAGTATTTGACGTGTCCTATATCGTGTAATATGATCAAACGAATCAATAAAATAAATATACCTTAGACGTGCAGTTCGTAGTGAATAATTTTCCACACACTACCACAACTAAGATGTGTCTCATTGATGATCATTTGGATGGTCGCTCATCTGTCTTCCAGTGTTAAACACTCCACTTTCTTCACTGAAACAGCATCCTCTGTTATTGATGATCTACCAGCTCTTGGCTCATCTGCCAGGGACATGTGACAAGTTTGAAAATTCATTTTCCACCTCACAATAGTGTCATACGATGGAAAATGGAAAATCATTTCCATAAACAGCCGCCATCCCATCATGAAATTCCCGAGCAGTTTTGCCCTTCACATACACGAACTTGATGACACTTCTTAGCCTCGATTTTCTCCATCTTACACCTGAGTAACTTCTGGCAATCACAGTAGAAATTGAAAAGGACTCAAATCACTGAAACTACCAACATTACGTCCTGAGGGATCAATAATGACGCTATAGCATAAGAGCTACCTGATGATAATGAAAAATTTACGATACCCCCTCGTATGTCTCATTCTATGCCATATTATCTAATTCCATCACGAGTCCACAGAAACCTTAGTGCTATGCAACTGTACCTTTTGTTCATGCTTACTTGTATAAATTAACACTTTTATCTACATGAAGTATATTAACTTACACGGTAAGAGAGAAACAAGATTTTCAATATATACATAACAATATGTTTTTGAGATAGTTTTAGTCTATTCCCTCACTTACAGCGCTTGCACGTGATGGTTAGTTTAGTATACAACCACCTGAGAAAATGACCTCCGAATCAGGTATTTTAGGTATCTTAGAATGCAGTTTTGTGCTACATACATCATACTTGACAAGGTAAACTGTATTGTAAAATTTCATTTGGGTTTGTTTATGACTTAATGTGCAAGTTTATTCTAACGGTACCGCAATTTATATTTGATTTTAATATTACCTCGTTTACTTACACCATTGTTTAAAATATTTATTACTCTAGGAGATAGAAATATGAGCAGAAGGCGGAGAATCAGATATTGTTGGCTTGGAATTCTTGTGAGCAGGTAAATACTTTATCTTCTTTTCTTCCTTTTGTGTTTCTCAACTTCCTCCTTCTGATCCATTCCAGGTTTATACCCTCCGAGCTTCCCAGATCCTTCTATATCTCTTCATCTCTTCTTCCTCATTTTTCCTTTTTGATTGAACTAGGTAATTTAACTACAGTATTAGAATCATATATCTTATTTGAATTATATATCACCTCATTCTTGCCAACCTCCTTTTTATTATGCTCTTGTCTTAATTTATTGTTTAATTTATTTACATCTAATTCTTGTTTTGCATAACCCTCTACGGGTTCTTTCATTTCATTATGACTAGGTTATGCTTTTCATTCTTTTACTTTTGTTTTCATACTTGCTTTTTAAAAATCCTTGTATGTGTCCATATACTACTTTCATTAATTTCCCACCTAATTCGTCGTCTTCGTCGTAAGCTGGTAGGCTGAGGAATAGCCCGAGTATAGTTAATACGTGTAAAGTCTGTTTAGTTAACGCATGTGCAGTTCGGAGTTAAAGGAACCTGAGCCTCCCGCCCACTAATGACCGTCATAAATCTGTCTCCACACTTCAAAAATGGAACACTGTCGTTGAGGACCAATAGCAACCCTGATTTTCTCGAACTGACAGCCACATGTCTACTGCACGTGGAGTCTCAGTTGGCAAAGTTCCAACTTCCAGTTGATCTTTTTCATTACGTGCAGAAATTCGTTGTGTGTCACGATGTGGAGACCGTGGGAGGGAAATGCAGTGGTAAATGTAAATGAAGTAGTAGATTACTTTCAGTCAAGTGAAAATAATCAAAATGAAGGCAATAGTGTGAATAACTGGGAAGCCTGGATAAGCCTCAAAAAACAATGTTATAAAGGGAACTGTTTCTAAGCAAATTCAAGCGCTTCTTTTGAACACATATAAATATGTGCTGACAAATAATCTTGGTAAGGGGACATGCAATGAATCTGATGATAAATTCTGGGTATTCACAGAAATACAGTAAGAAATATTGTGACGAAAGGAATACCAAAGACGCCGATCAAGTGTGAAAACAAAAGGAAACGTTTCTCTAAAGTAGATAATTTCACATGCGATTTAATTCGTCGAGAAATTTTAAGATTCTACGCAAAATGGAGAATGCCCACCTTAGACGAATTGGTTGCATATTTGCAAGAAATTTGTGATTGTCCTTATGGGCACTGCACTTTGCGCGGTGTCCTAAAGGAGCTGGGTTTCAAATACCGCACTTTGAATAAGATAAGGGTTATTATGGAATCCAGTAGAATTGTAGATTGGCAATATATAAGGAAGTTTTGCAGTAATGGACATAAGATAATTTATTTAGACGAAACCTGGTACGATACGCATTACGTATGGAGAAAGGTGGCAACCTTGCAGAAAGGTCTGCGAGGAGGGTCTGTGTTGTAAGGGTTCGTCAAAGGCAGCGGCCGACGTGCACACCAGTGAACTAAACAGAGTCTACCTGTCCTGGATAGGGCTTAACCACGGAGTGGGGGGCAGCACTTGTATATTATACATTGTAGCTGTGGTACTACAGCACCAGTAGGCTTTGGCCTTCCAACCCGACTGCCAACCAACCATCTAGAGCTGGACGATCATCCAGCCCATACGCCCGCCTCGGTAGCGTGGTGGTAGCATGTCTGCCTCACGTTCAAGAGGTCCCGAGTTCGAATCTCGGTTAGGGCGAGTTACCTGGATAAGGTTTTTCCGGGGTTTTCCCTTATCCTAATAGACGAATGTCGGGTAACTCTAAGCTCCATGGACCCCGGACTCATTTGAGAATCATTTCACAACTTTCGTCCTCATCCATCGTCCGATATAACTTAACGCTGGAGGACGTAAATTACAAAAAAAAAAAAAAAAAAAAAAAAAAAAAAAAAAAAAAAAAAAAAAAAACCAGCCCAAACGAGAAGAGATGTGCACCATACTTCTTTTATCATGGCTTTCGTGACCTACAGATCACTACACGTCGCATATCCTCACATGCGTCACAGTTTTAAGTATCTGCTGAGTGCCAATGTATATTTGGACGAAAAATGTCCGAAAAATGTGCATTCCATACCTGAGAACCATGGTACCAACCTCAGTTTTACTACATTTACCACATTTACTGTAGCTATTAATACGGAATACCAAAAAGGTATATTATTAATATTATTATTATTATTATTATTATTATTATTATTATTATTATTATTATTATTATTATTATTATTATTATTATTATTATTATTATTATTATTATTATTATTATTATTATTATTATTATTATTATTATTATTATTATTATTATTATTATTATTATTATTATTATTATTATTATTATTATTATTATTATTATTATTATTATTATTATTATTATTATTATTATTATTATTATTATTATTATTATTATTATTATTATTATTATTATTATTATTATTATTATTATTATTATTATTATTATTATTATTATTATTATTATTATTATTATTATTATTATTATTATTATTATTATTATTATTATTATTATTATTATTATTATTATTATTATTATCATCATCATCATCATCATCATCTTTGAATACCCAAATATTTTTGAACCAAGCAGTTTATTAATACAATAATTAGTATGGATTTATTAAATTAATCGTTCTGCTAGCCTGTTTTCAATTAATATTTTTCTGAACACATAACCATATATAACTAAACTTTCATTTTGTTTTCTCTATTAATAGGAAGTAAGAGAAGTGCTTGTACCAAACATTCAATATGAAGATATCACAAAGTGCATGTTTGTGAATAAAATAGCACTTTTAGAATAAAGTTCATATGTGTATATTCGTGAGCATCATAACTCAAAACCGAAAAGTTCCTTAAATATCAAACTTGTATTTAAGTACAATATCTCCCAAAGACACGTTACAAAGATTTTCAAGAAAATATCCCGGCCCATACTAACCTTTGCATGGATAAGGTTTCGAAAACTTCGAGTTTCTCAAAAATGACATTTCTTCATGTCTGCAAATTGCTGTAAGCTATAAAACATCAGACGATCAAACATTATCGTTGTTAATGTACTGTTGCAATTTCTGTGTCAAAGGAACAAGCGTCATTTTAATGCTTAAAGGCACATGATACCTAACCTAATGGACATAAACAGTAGTAGGTGTTACAGGCATAACGTAAGTTGATTTACACAACATATCTTCTTTATTTATCTTATAACCTTGTCCCTCAGTCATCTATCATTTTACGATTTCCTTTCCTTCGCCTGTACCGTATATTATACACCTTTGGATAGCAATAACAATGACAAGCTTATACAACAAGGTGATACAAGTGATATAAAATAATGTCATAAGTAATCATTATGGGATACAGTGGTTGCTGGATATCCTGAATTTAGATAACATAAAACGGTTTGCATTAAATAACTTTGAAATCGCATTTCGTAATGCGGTCCAAAACCGTTACACATGTACGTATACAAAGAAAGTACTCCCAGTAGGCTATCCTTTAATACAAATAAATGACCGACCATTTTAAGTTAAGAAATGGTCAATCCGGTAGCGTGGTGGTAGCATGTCTGCCTCACGTTCAAGAGGTCCCGAGTTCGAATCTCGGTCAGGGTGAGTTATCTGTATAAGGCTTTTTCTGGAGTTTTCCCTTATCATGAAAGACGAATGTGGGGTAGCTCTAAGCTCCATGGACCCTGGACACATTTGAGCATCATTTCACATACTTCAGTCACCGTCCGATATGACCTAACGTTGGAGGACGTAAAATTACACAAAAAGGAACCTAGCAATACTCTACTTTGAATATTGTTATTCCCTTTTAACCATAACTGTTTTTTTTTTTTTTTGTGTAATTTACGTCCTCCAACGTTAAGTCCTCTCGGATGATGAATGGAATGGATGAAATGATGCTCAAATGAGCGTAGGGTCTATAGAGCCAGGAGTTACACGATATTTGTTTTTGAGGATGGGAAAACCCAGATAAACCTTATCCAGGTGTCACCCTGACTGAGATTCGAACTCGGGACCTCTTGAATGTCTGGCAGACACGCTACCATACACGCTGCCGAGGCGCACATTTTGACTCTACAACTTCACCGAGCTCAGAATACATGTGGGCACGTTGGCCATAGTAGCTCAATGGTTAGAGTGGCTGGACGGAGACCAGAAGATCTGTGGTTCAAATCCCGGCTTAGGCATTGACCTTTTCAGTCTGACTCTACGTTTCCAAAATTTAGACTACACACGGCCAGTGTGAAAGAACAATTAATTTCCATTAATTTATGTAATAGTGGTTAAATATAAAGCGGGGGCCTTAAAGTACTTACATGTTATAAGTCGCCATTAAGGTAGTTGCCTCATGTGGTTGAGAACTCATAAGTGGTTTACCGGGGAAAATAAGAGTCAGTTGAAGAATTTAATGTCATATCGACACGTTGGCCTTAGTAGCTCAATGGTTAGAGCGGCTGGACGGAGACCAGAAGATCCGTGGTTCAAATCCCGGCTATGGCATTGCATTTTTCGGTCTGGCTCTACGTTTCTATATGTGAACACTTTGTGTGCAATCTTCATAAATTTGATCATGTTACATTAGTTTTGAATTAGTTCATTAACATTAAGAAGATTCTTTGCTAATCACTTTTCTACCAACTCCTTCACTCTTGCAACCCAAAATATCTAGTCTTCTCTTCAAATGCCCTTCTGACTGATATAATCGGGAAACTAGATTACGAAACTGCTTCATTGTTGCTAGATGCAATCTTTCGTACATCTTTTTGTTCTTCGTCGTTCATTGTAGCATTAGCTCGAATTTGGGCGATATAAGAGATTGCCGCATAATCGACCCTAAACTGCTGTTATATTATAATGATAAATACCTCACAGAATACATTTATTATTCCTACTACTGTACGTGCTAGTAATTAATATTTCAGATTTAAACATTATTTATTTTAATATTTCGCCTAGAAGCATTTTTATTATGACGTTTTGTTTCCTTCATTTGAGCGTATATTTTGGGACTTAGTATGTTTACATTTGTAGTGTGTTGCATGGTGTTGTATTTTTGCTTTCTTCAATTTAATATCTTTGTTGCAACTTGTTTATGTTAATATGTTGCTGAATTTAATTGTCCAGTATAGTAATCTGATGATCTTACTTCTAACAGTGCAAATAAATGAAATCGTAAATAAATTGATAAATAAATAAATTCGTTATGACAGAGCATATGCTTTCGTCATTCTGAGAGGCGGGTTTTAATCAAAGAAACCTTCATGTGTTGGCAAGAAGTTGCTTCTAATCTAGATGCATTGTGTTACATTGTGATTCATACGATTAGAACTACGTAAATTTGTCAATTCTCACTGAATGTCTCTGTGTACATATTGTGACTTTGTGGGTTCGTAGAATTAAAAGTCCAGGTTGCATAAATTCAAAATGTTCTTTATATACCAATACTGATATCACTAGATATTTCTGGAATATTTTGTAACAAAGAAGAAATCGAATGTTCTGTAAGACAATCAAGATGTCACTAAATGATCTAACTTTATATGTTTTGGCATGCCTTTAATCTCCGCGCTATGTTTATCTGCTCGTGCAAGCTCTTTATCTCCGTGTTGCACTATCCGTGCGTTACCTCTCCGCTCCGAAACTTTTATGCGCGTCGCGACAATATATATATATATATCAATGTGTGTGCGTTTTTTTAATAAGTAACCGGTAGGTTTCACATAGCAGCATATTCCACATTGGCAGCCAATGATGGGAAACAAAAGGTACATTTTAGAATCTTGAGGCTAAGTTGTGTGGAAGATAACTTATTTTATGTTAACATGCAGTTTCATTGTCCTAAACGAACGGATAAAGATAAAGTCTGTTTAAATTAGATAAATAGAATTGATACAAACTTGCCTTATATCGCATATGAATCAGTTTCGTTCTGCCAGTATGTGTAATATGTTCTGACAATATGTCTAATACACGGCATTATCAAATCTTCACTTAGTTTTCCTTTAGAGAGTCTGCATCTAATATTTACTTTTACGAAAGACTGGAGTAGTTATGAACATTACAATAAGCTATTTCAATAAAAATCACAAGGCTGTTCACATTAGAATGCACATACCTTTTATCTATTTTGGTGGGGAAAATGGCGAATTTGGTGGCGCAAAAGATGGCGACACTCTTTATAAACAATAAATATAACAATCATATCACATAAGTATATGACATAGCCATAGACAGCACTCGGATGTGTAAGAAAGGCAGCACATAGAATGAGGAACGATAATTAAGAATAAAAATGTTACATTCACATAAAAATGTTACAGTGTCATTTAGGCAGTGTGCTTTATTTTTGTACAGCTACCACAAACTGTTCTTATTAAAGCTTGTTCTTAAAATCGGCTTCAGTTCATAGTGATAAACCTTCTCATAAATAGCCTCATTGCCCATTTATATGTGGGTACAAGGGGAATTGCTATCGCATCTTTAAGGGGGTGAATTATGCTGGCCTTTGATACCGAAATTATGGATTCAATAAATTAATAATTATAATAGATTGGATATTAACATTTGATAAATTCGTAAAATGTGAAAGAGGATGTCGGTTGAGCAGTTAACTATGAGGAAGTTGGCTTCGAGGGAGGTCCAGATGGTCGATACTAGTGAAAGACGCGACTGCCTTTCTTAGAAACTGGTCACTGAAATAAATGTAACAAAAGGACCAGATTGTTAGGGAATACTGGAATGTCAATAACATAGTTCTTTGAGCGAAATATCGGACACAGCCTGGCTGGTCGTTGAGGAAGAAAAATATAGTTGAGGGAGCGTATTTTCTCGCCTTAAATAATAAATTGCGTGTGATCGCGTCGTATACGTTTCACAAACGTATCTCATCTCCGTATATTAATATAGATTAGTATATATTGGTCGGCAACTTCGCGATTTACGTGAACCTTAAACCAATAATAACAGATATCTCAGGAAGCTTGTGCGTCAAAAATAGTTATTGGAAACAAGTTGCATGTTTTAAAAAGCCCTGCATTATGGTCTCTCCTTTTATGTATTATCAGTTACACAAAATGGCACAAAATGTCTTCCGAATAAAGAATAACTCGAATGTTATTACTAGAAATTTGAAGTTGTAAACTCTATTTGTAATGTAAATATCTTAAATATATTTCAATATACATCGTTAGTGTCATGTTTGAGAAAATAAAAAGAATTTTAAAAAGGTTCCATTTAAAGCGTACATTTAAAGAAACAGATTTTCCCGAAAATCTCCGTTTAGTACCCTATAAGTTGCTGAGCTGAAACTGTAAAATAGATTGTTTATTGCAGTTTTTGTGACAAATTCACAAATGGAGACACGCACACGCGTGTACCATTTTCTAAAATTAGTGATCTAAAATAAGTATTTTTGATGTCATCGTGTATGAAGTTTTTAACCGATTCTCGACTTATCAAATACCTACGTAATAAGTATAACATTTCAAAGTTATTAACTTAGACGATAGCGATTTATGCCTACAGTAGAATGATATCTCTGTTCTCAGTACTCGTATGCCGGAATTTTATTCAGTGGGAGGTTTGCTCGTCCAGTAGAGGTTATTCCGTTTAAGCCCAAACAATGGTATAGTTCTGGGCCAAAATTTTGTGTTCACTGTGCAAGCTATTTATGTATGATACATATTCCAAAAGGGGTAAGCTACATCCAACTTCTGATCGTCTGTAAGATGTCTAAGATATCTGCTGGCACCTACATTATCCTTAGCGTGAGAAAGTGGGAGGAGTAAGGCTATATAGTTTAACTGTCTTAAGAACATTTAGTTCTGCGTCGTGGCGTAGTCGGCTAAGGCATCATGCCTTAGTTCCCTGCCACGGAATGCGGTCCGGATTCGAACTCACCCCTGGGGATGCTGATTTTAAATCCCTGGTATAGGACCGGTGTCCACTCAGCATCGTGAGGAAATTGAGGAGCTTGAGATAGGTAAGCAACCCGAGTCAAGAAAGTCAACTTTCCGGCTAAGGGTGTTGAGGTTGCTGACCATATCTCCTCTCCATATCGGTTAGATGATCGCCCAACTCTACCTTGCGCATATGGGCGTGAGGCCGGCAGTCGGGTTGGCAGGCCGTCAAGAAGTTGAAACGGTAACAGTGGTGACCTCGAGGTGATTTAATATAATTAATCAACATTTAAATTATTTATTTACAGTGCAGTATGTGCATAAGATTACCTTTTACAGTTTTCTGTATCAGTTCTTGCCCTCCATTTGATATCGGCTCTCGTTTTCTCTTTTTTTTTTCAATGCCTACATGATACGCGTACTACATGATACGGTTACTGCCTACTTGATACTGCTACATATTCAAGGGCCTTTTCAGATATGTACTGCATATTGACTATTATCCTTGTAAAATATCGGTAAAATCAATCGTTAACATATTAAAATGAAATAAGTTAACTCTCCTTTTGTTCTAGTCGATAGAAGGGCCAATTCTTATCCTAAATGAGCAATTAGTTGACAAAACTAGCATAGGCATGCGCATTGGTCCAATAGCATAGGCTTTGATAGAACCAGCAATGTGACCACAGCTGGTACAACTGGAGTTTCGTTTCAAAGACACGAAATTTCATAATTTTGCAGTGTGGTTGGTTGCTGGTACACTACATTGGCTGCTGCAAGTAAGACGAGGAGACACTGTGTTAGGAAAGCACCTACGTATATTTTTAAAGGAGCAGAGATGGACCTATATACGGAAGAAAACCTTGCGTTCGCTAGAGCCATACATTTACCACTTGGAACAAATGCAGTACTAATAACCATTTAAGCAAATAGAACCCTTCATTTGTCTCACAGTACAAGCCAATACAACAAGAAATTTTCTTACCCGGTACCCATTTCCGTCTTAAATAAATAAAATGAAAAAAAACAATAATAATAAAAAAAAATACAAATAATAATAAAAACATAAAAATAAAAAAGTAAAAAAAAAAAACCTTGGTATACTATAAAAAATATCATGTAACATTGAAGGACATTAATTAAAAGAAGGAGAAACATAGAAATGGAAGAACATATGAAAGTTAATTTTTATTATTTCGCTTTCTTCTCAACTTCTGAAATTGTTCAACCTTTAGATATTTTCCTTGAAATGATTAGTGAATAAATTCATATCAGACGCTTTGAAATTACACATCACGGTAAAAAAAAAGAAAAAAAAAGGAATCAAAGATGGCGAGATTAAATGAAAAAATTCAACTATCTTACAAGTATGCAGCATTAATGTTACATATCAGTAGTTGGAGGTTTAAATGCATTTATTAATATCTGCTGTAAAAATGAGAAACTCACAGAGTGCTGAAAATTTCAATTTCTTAGAGTGATTGCCTAAGTGGGAAAATGACTGAAAACACAGTCTTCGAAGGGAAAAGAAAAATTTTATACCTCGTCAATATCTTGACATGCACATTTCTTCTTAAATTTTCTTATTTTAAATAATTAAAATTATATGATATGGGAAAAATAAAACCATATGTTGGCTACAAATAAAAAAAAGTGAAAGCAACAGCCAATAAAATTAAATCAATATGTCATGACATAACCTGGAAATGTTTAGACTTGCGGCGAGGACAGAAACTATTTTAATTTCTTCTGGTGATTTTTGTACAGAAAATAAGGCTTTAGCAGACAAATTGAATATTTCCGGACAAGTCCACTTAATAATTTGTGTATGTGCTGCATATATAGTTGTTAATAAGCAATTTTAAGTTTTGTGTTAGAGTTTCTAAATGCATTTCGAAAGCGGTCCAGGAGGAATTTAAAAACAGGTTAGTAATTAGTGAGTTGTGTTGCTAAAAGTGTTGCACTATATTCATAATATTATTTATCAGTTCATATCCATAGAGTACTCATTGTTTATGTTACTGCATGTAATATAGTAATGAGTTAGTAAATATTTCATGCTTGGAGGCTACATAAGCACACTTAATTGTAGTGAATGAAACACGTTAATCACGTTATTTATCAAAGGCTGTGACTAATTTTGTGAAATCATATGAGCATTGTATGGTCGGAGAACAGACGAACACCTCGCATCTCGACCCAAAGGTTCTTTTGTTTACTGCCACCTAGGAAAAACGGATGAGATGAAGAACGTGCAGAATGCTATAGGCAAAGCTCAAGCTTTGTGACACAATCACACCTGCAGGCTGTACAGAAAAGGCTTCCTTCTGGCGGAAACGAGAACTCGGACCGTATGAGATGAATCACAGAAATGCCTACACTGATAGACTTTGCGTAGTCCATCTGAGACATAAGACAGGAAGAGAAATGACGGGAAACGAGAAAAGCGAAATTCATACAAAAAGTGAAATCGCATCAGCATACGCCAGCCTAACCAGAGAAAGCCAATCAAGCTTCATAGTAGAGGGATGTTTCCAAAATCTAACTAAGGAACTCCGAAGTTGAGACTTTTTCATCTGAGCACAAGCATTGATGGGGAAAGGCGCTGCATGTTTAAAGCTCTGCTAAATATTGCCCATATACGGGTGCATTTTGCTACAAACCAAAACACTCATGCTTACATGGGATCTGAATTAAAGTTGTTCACCCAGATGTATTAGTCTTTAATTTCACAATTTATATGTTTCTACACAAAATAGCTTGTGCATACACGCTTTGTGTATACTGGAATCCGACTGGTGTCTCGCTCTTGGTACCTTCCATTTGGTACACCAAATGGGTTTGTGTATCATTTCCTTTCCGAACGCCCAGTGTGACCAGTTACAAAGGGAGCGTTGTCTGTTTGCTGCATTGCATTGTTGTCTCATGCGCAGCCTAACTTCACGTGATATTCTGGTATGCAGTCAAGTGACACAAATGTCCTCCGTAGTCTAAGAGTACATGCTGACCTCTGGTTTCTAAGATAGCGGTTCAAATTTGGAAGAAACCAATATTTCGGGCTTAAAAAGATCCTAGGAAGACTTTCTAAGGAAGTGAAATAAAGCGGTGGTCGTAAATTTACGGCAGATATGAAAACCCTCAAGCCTGATGAAGAGGTCTATGAGCAAAATTAAGCGGCCTTTCATGTCAAATATAGAGTGGGACGCTAAGCTCCACAGCAGTTGCCATATTAATTAATTCCCAGCCAATACAAATAAAAAAGCTTTCTAAAAATTAATGAAGTAGTTAATCAGTTAAACCATGAAACGGAACGAAGCAATTTACAGAATCATTTTGAGATTATTTGTGGCAAGCTTCACAATAATAAGAATAAATTATAACAGTTGAAAATTCTTGTATTTACTTTTGTGAAGAATCCGTTTATTTTTATTATTTATTGCCAATTTAAACCTTGTAGTGATCTTAAATGTCCTTAATTTAACAATTCAGATTTTAATCAATACTAACTTCATTCTCAGGTTTCTTCATGTCTATCTAGTTAAAACGTAACGCAATTTAAATAAAATATTTTTGTTTTTTAATAGTAGACCTGATCGTGTAATACTTTAATTTGAAGCCGTACAGTTGAGGTAACACATCTTAATTCAATTAAAGTTTGGGAGCTATGCAATATATTTCAATAATTTTTATTTATTGTGGTATACATGATTTGAAATGTTCATTTGACTAAATATTTGTACAGATATCAAGTATTCCTTTTCTGACTCACCGAATTTAGAACGTAATTACATATAAATCTTGGATGATATTTACTGTGATGGGTTTATTATTATTATTATTATTATTATTATTATTATTATTATTATTATTATTATTATTATTATTATTATTATTATTATTATTATTATTATCATCATCATCATCATCATCATCATCATCATCATCATCATCATCATCATCATCATCATCATCATCATCATCATCATCATCATCATCATCATCATCATCATCATCATCATCATCATCATCATCATCATCATCATCATCATCATCATCATCATCATCATCATCATCATCATCATCATTATTATTATTATTATTATTATTATTATTATTATTATTATTATTATGTACACATTTTCGAGTTATTTAGTAATGATAAAAGGTAGATACCCTAACAAAATATAATTTGTGTATTATAATGTATTAAAAGGAATTTTGACCATAACAGTAGGTAGAAACAAAATAAAAAAAACACAATGTCTTAGCATATGTTATCATGTATTTGCTCTAAGCCTGAAACTACAACGCAATGCCAATAGCGATCGCTCGACTTGAGCTCCAAGTAACGAGGAAGTTTCATTTTGAATCATATCAAAAGAAAGGCCCGCTTCTTTAGCGTAGGCGGTAGCGTGTCTGCCTCACGTTCAAGAGGTATTTTTTTTTTTTCCTTTTTATAATTTACATCCTCCAACGTTAAGTAATATCGGACGATGAATGGAATGGATGAAATGATGCCAAAATGAGCCCGGGGTCCATGGAGCTTAGAGTTACCTGACATTCGTCTTACAGGATAAGGGAAAATCCCGGAAAACCCAAATCCAGGTAACTAACCCTGACCGAGATTCGAACTCGGGACCTCTTGAACGTGAGGCACACATGCTACCACCACGCTACCAAGGCGGGCACAAGAGGTCTCGATTGAGAATCTCGCTCAGGGTGAGTTATCTGGATAAGGGTTTCTCCCGGGAGTTTCGACTGTCTGAAAGATGAATGTTATGACTAAGTTCTTTGAACGTTGGGCTTATTTAAGCATTATTTCTCCCATTTCAATCATCGTCCGATAACACTTTACTTTGGAGTGCAGAACTAATGAATGAATGAATGAATGAATGTATGAATGAGTGAGTGAGTGAGTGAGTGAGTGAGTGAGTGAGTGAGTGAGTGAGTGAGTGAGTGAGTGAGTGAGTGAGTGAGTGAACGAACGAATGAAACGAAAGAGCAAACCAATACCCTTGACACCTTTAATCTAAACCTGCATTTATCTATACGGAAATTCAGAAACAGTTTCAGAATCTGTTTTAACTGGCAGAGAATTTCTCCCTAAACCGAAAGACAGCTGCATAGATCAAACTGCCCAGTTTTGAGTATTATTCCATCGCTAAGCCCCAAATGGAATAAATCAATAGTAGATGAATATGTTTAGGAAATATCCTGTAAATTTGCATAGTGTGTATGGCGAATTTGAAAGTTTTTGAGATCTGCAGCATATTTGAAACACAATCAGAAAATGTTATTGTCAAACTTAATTTTACGAACATAAAATTAAAGAGCACCTGTGTTAGGCGCTTCAATGCTTCAACTGTTTCACTGAATTGTTCTGTGAACGAAGCTAGTGACCAAAATTTACCTAAAAAAAAAAAGCGCTAAAATCAGAGTATAAGTAAGCTGGCAGATGTTTTTCAGTCAGGTAGTACGACATGAGTAGCGGGAGACAACTTCACAACATGACATTTGTCACACAATGACTCATATATCCTTTCTCCGCAAGCGAAGTTGTCTTCATAAAATACGAAGACTGATTTCTGCCTCGGTGCCTTGGCTTATCTATGACCATCTTCTAACTAATCATCACAATGAAGGTTAACCTTGCTTTGACAAATTTCTTTCATGCTAACCTTGTTCAGAACCTTACTTGATAGTTTATGAAACTCAAGGTCAACTGACTTCCACCTCTGTGCTGAAAGCCGTGGTGACTCCTCCTGTTTATTAGACCATGCCAGTTCGATTCATGGTCGAGACAGTAAAACCTTTCTTGATTTTTTTTTCATATCTTTAAAAGAGAAATGTCAATAATCTCAAGAGATTATTTTGTGTCTATTTTAGGTTGTTTTCCAATAATTTCTACACAATGTCTGGAATGTATCCTTTGTAGTCTGTTGGATCTGATAACACTGTGAAAACTTGGTTTGCTTTTAATGCTTCCACATACACTGTAACTGATGCTCCTAACACATTCTATGTTTAAAGCATCATAATTTATATTTGTTTACTAGCAGAATGAGTATACAAACTGAGCGAGGTGGCGTCGAAATGACGTGTGTGACTCGATTCGGCAGATCGCGGTCCGATCCCCGACCGCGCACTCGTACTTCAATTTTATATTATTAAAGGGGAGGCCACAAAATAGTATTTCTAGCTAATCATATGTTCTTAGCGACAGATAACTCTATATTGGAACACCGCGTGAATTTCCGGATATGAGAAGTTAGCTGAGTGTCAAAGGTTCGCTCAGATAATTGGGCACAAAAAGGTCGCAAAATGTTCTACACGTACCATCTCTCACTGTTATTTTTTTTTCCTGGGGAAAATATTTTATCTGTTTTTCTATCGCTACTAATAAACCATCACACTTTTAGCTTTTTAATCGATCACACAAGGATTTCTCGTGTATCAAGTTAGGCTTCTCGTACTCCACTAATGCATATTTTCTGACACTTGTGAAGTGAAAGCAGTTTCAACGTCTTCTCACAGCATACGTGAGTAAATTTAATTTTCTTTGTATTTATATTGTGTGTTTTAGAAATAACTGAGGCAAAAAGTGGGAACTATATTTCAAGTGAACTTCCTGTCATCCGCACCGCTGGCACTGTGCCAAAGGCTGCGTAAGCGACTCAGTGAAGGAGTTTTCACAGTATATTGATGTGTATTTATCCAATGGTAAGAAAACATGTTGTGGCATTTGCGCGGAGTGACATTTTTGTGGAGATCTTCCCCTTTGGTTAAAATCATGTAGGCATACTTCAACTGAAACAATAATTCCCGTAATGCTTTCAATCTTGTAACTTCCTGCAGTATGTCTGTTCAACAACTCATTTCGGTTACGAAACAGTAATAATTCGCAGAGGGTACAGTGGTGTGGCATCCTTGTTACGAAAAATCAATAGTGGCATTGATGATAAGTATTTGGTTGTAAGGAAGAGATTGCTAGCAGCTCTTCAAGATGGAAGCAAGTGGCAAAGTATACTCAGTGAACAAAAAATCACTAGTAGTGCCCAATGGATTCAAAGTCAGTTTTCAAAAGTGCGTCGCAGGTAGTCAGCAAACATTAGGTGAACTAATTCTACGTGCAAATTATTCATTAAAGTGAATGAAATCGGCGAAATATAAACACAACGAACTCCAAATGCCACAGCAAGGAATGTAATCACACCTAAGGCGGTAATAGATCTTTGTGTGGTACTAAAAAATTATTTATAGAGAAATACAAGGTGGTACTACAGAGAACATAACAAATAATGTTAATTCGAAAATCGATTCATTATGCTCGATCAAGTTCATTTTCCTCCAAAATGTCACACATGAGTTACTGTGTACAGTTCGGATTACTTTAAAAGCCCACCTCGGTAGCATATATGGTAGCATGTCTGCTTCACGTTCAAGAGGTCCCGAGTTCGAATCTCGGTCAGGGTGAGTTACCTGGATAAGGTTTTTCCGGGGTTTTCCCTTATCCTCAAAGACGAATGCCGGGTATCTCTAAGCTCTATGGAGCCTGGGCTCATTTGAGCATCATTTCACCCATTTCATTCACCGTCCGATATGACTTGTCGTTGGAGGACGCAGATTACAAAAAAAAAAAAAAAAAAAAAAAAAAAAAAAAAAAGCTTTAAATAACATAGTCATAAAAGCAGAACAAATGAACAGTTTTTGTAATGAACGCTAGCTTTTAAAATCTATAACTTTCTGAAAGAAATATAATCTAATGTTTCTTAGCAAACTCTATAAAATATATAGTTGATGCTACATTTTACCCAAAGCACATTTTCCATTCCTCACTGGTAAAAAGATATATAATCTCTTGTATGTTTTTCAGACAAGTTATCCTTCCATCCTTCCTTCCCTCCCTCCCTCCCTACTTCCCTCCTCCCTCCCGCCCTCCCTCCCACTCTCCTTCCTTCCTGCCTTCTACTCTTCCTCCTGTCTTTCCTTTCTTCCTTTCTCACTCCCCCTCCCTCCCAGTCCTTCTCCTTCCTACCTCGCCACCTCCACTTTCACCCTTACCCCTCCCTCCATCATTCCTTCGTTCCCTTCCTCCCGTTACCTCCCTCCTTTCTTTGCTCCCTCCTTCCTTCTCCCCCTTCTTCCTTCCTTTTCACACTCCTTTCCCTACCTTCCTCCCTCTTCCCTTCCATCCTCCTCTCCCTTCTTCCTTCGCTCATTTTCTTCTTTCCTTGTTTCCTTCTTTCCTTCCCCTTCTTTCTTCTGGCATCCAACCTTATTTTCAATATAATTTTAGGCATACTATCTTCCATCATTCTCTCAATATGCCCTAGCTATCTTATTCTTCGTCCCTTTATAAATCTTACAGTATACTGTCTAATAATTCTATCTAATAATTATACCTTACTATCCAGTAATCTTCATCCTTTACAGGTCCAAAAATTTTTCTTAGTATTTGCCTTTTAAATCTTCGTAGTATTCCCTCATCTGCACTGATCGCAGTCAAGGGTCTGTAGTATATGATGCTATTGGTCCTATTTATGTTTTGTAGATTTTATATAATGTCTGTCTACTATTAAATCTATGTTTAGTAACTGTAATTTGGCATAATAAGCTGTAATCCAAAAGTTTCTGCCTTTATGCAGTTTTATTATTATTATTATTATTATTATTATTATTATTATTATTATTATTATTATTATTATTATTATTATTATTATTATTATTATTATTATTATTATTATTATTATTATTATTATTATTATTATTATTATTATTATTATTATTATTATTATTATTATTATTATTATTATTATTATTATTATTATTATTATTATTATTATTATTATTATTATTATTATTATTATTATTATTATTATTATTATTATTATTATTATTATTATTATTATTATTATTATTATTATTATTATTATTATTATTATTATTATTATTATTATTATTATTATTATTATTATTATTATTATTATTATTATTATTATTATTATTATTATTGTTATTATTATTATTATTATTATTATTATTGTTATTATTATTATTATTATTATTATTATTATTATTATTATTATTATTATTATTATTATTATTATTATTATTATTATTATTATTATTATTATTATTATTATTATTATTATTATTATTATTATTATTATTATTATTATTATTATTATTATTATTATTATTATTATTATTATTATTATTATTATTATTATTATTATTATTATTATTATTATTATTATTATTATTATTATTATTATTGTTATTATTGTTATTATTGTTATTATTCTTATTATTCTTATTATTGTTATTATTGTTATTATTGTTATTATTGTTATTATTGTTATTATTGTTATTATTGTTATTATTGTTATTATTGTTATTATTGTTATTATTGTTATTATTGTTATTATTGTTATTATTGTTATTATTGTTATTATTGTTATTATTGTTATTATTGTTATTATTGTTATTATTGTTATTATTGTTATTATTGTTATTATTGTTATTATTGTTATTATTATTATTATTGTTATTATTATTATTATTATTATTATTATTATTATTATTATTATTATTATTATTATTATTATTATTATTATTATTATTATTATTATTATTATTATTATTATTATTATTATTATTATTATTATTATTACTATTATTATTATTATTAATTTTTGTTTTTGTTTATGTTCTTTACAGTGCTCTTAGGTATTTAAATTGTGATACGCTTTCAAATTAATGCTTTTTTTTCCAGCTGCTAGATTTATAATTATTATTTTACTTTTATGTGCTGCATTTTCAGATATTTTGTTTTTTCCTCATTTACTGCTAATCTATTTCTGTAGACCATCTTTCTCATTCATCGTAAACTTCACTTTTTTTTGTCTTTTCTTGCCACTATAGTGCTATAGAAAGCTGGCTATACTTGAGAAGTATCATTTGTTTTCTTTAAAGCCTATTTTGTCTATTCCGCTATACAGAGCTAAGTTGAACAGTCACAGATGGCCCATCTCCTTGTATAAATGGAACAATATGCAAATCACTGTCAGTTCTAATTCTAAGCAACAGCAAATTCTGAATATAGAGAGTAATTCATTATATGCTTTAATTTACTCATCTTATTTACAGTTTGTTCTATAAATTGGTAATGTATGTCATTTAATAAATGGGATCTAAATAAGTAAATATAGTCTACCAGATTCAAACATGAACCCACAGCCTGGGAGCTATATACTACCAAGTAGATTCCTTCATCTTGGATGAGGCTAAGAATAAGTAGGGCTTTTTAGTTTGGAAAGGTAATTCTGATGTACTTTAATATCTGGAAAGCAATAAAGCTAGTATAATTATTATCAAACCCAAATATGTTAAATAGCTCTTTCATGCGTAACAATTACACCACAACCTGTATGCTGCATTTGTAATATGGCCATCTCTGAATGTCTGCAATACAAGCAACAGTGAGAACAATGTAACCTTCCCGATCTTCAAGAAGCCCTCAGTAATCCATCACACAGTACAGCAGTGTTTAAATTTCTAAAATTATTTAATATGTACAATGAAGTATAACGTACATTTTTATACATAAGTGTTAAACTTATTATAATTATACTATGTAAATACCATTACCAACATATTGTTGCTATATGAATTGTCGTTAAAGCGACATTAAATATACATTATAAAAAAGTAAATTACATGATCTCTTCAAATTTAATTTATATGATTCTGCAAATTATTCATAAAAGAAGTTCTGTTTCAAACATTTTTTGCTAACCTACAAATATTTAAAACAAATAGTTTTTGTAGCACATTTTGTTGAAAACACAATTATAGCTGCAGGAGGACAATGCGAGGTTTAACATTTTATATGCTGTAGTTTACAATAGTATTATGCACAATACATTAACAGGGGGTGTCCTACTAATATTAATAATGTTAACATTCTCCTATACTTACAGGCAATTAATTGCAATAATTGCTAACAGTGGATATTTATTGAGGTAGAATGGTGTATGTTGGTAGACTAAACTGAATAATTTATTTCAATATCAGAACTGTAAGCTTAACAAAATTATTTAAAACGAAACTGAAAATAATATAACATTGTTTACCATATGCAAAACAGTAACTTGTTTTATGTTATAAACTTTATATCAATAGTAATAATAAGACAGTTCAAGAAAATAAGACCTTTGAGTTTGCAATTGAAAAATGTTGCTACTTTACTTGGATCAAGTATCAAAGTAATCCAATATCAAAGTAATATTCTAACAGAATTTATACTTGTACTTCCATAGATTCCTTCTTCAGAAGAAAATGTAATATGTTACCAAACAATTAAAATATTTGAATGCTTACCACAAAAAAAGTATTTGCTGGGTATAATAATTTTATATGAAGGAAAGCAATGGGGAGAAACAAACTTTTTTGGACCATGTAGGATTTTAATTTTACTTGCCTTTTCTTTTTTTAGTTTCTCTAGTTTCGGCCCTCCAATGTAAATTCATATCGGACGATGAATCAAATAGTTAAAATGATGCTCAAATGAGCCCAGGCTCCATAGAGCTTAGTGTTACCTAAAATTCGTCTTTCAGGATAAGAGAAGACTCTGATAAAAACCTTATTGTGATAACACACACTGGCCGAGATTCGAACTTAGTATCTCTTGAATGTGAAGCAGACATGTTAACTTGCTTTCGAGAGGGTACCCAACTTACATTGCTACAATGCAACTTGAGGATAATTATCACTTAATAAATCTTAATTTTTATCCTACCTCAAATAGCTTTTAAGGATTCCTGAAATAATCTGGAATACTTGTTAAAATTTGCTTTGTATTCAATGAATTTATTATTCTTGAAAGCTATTCAAGTGTCAAGATGCTCTTCCAGATTTTTATTCCTTTTTTCATCTATGTATATGTGGGGGAGCATAAAAGGAGCATTTAAAACAATATAAAAGCTATCAATCAAATAATAGTGAACAAGTGTATAGAAAAGTAAACAAATAACCATACCTTATTATCAATTAAATAGGTACAAAGTATTAATGAAAGAAACTCAGAAGCAAGACAATAACAATTAAAATAATATAATTATGATTTTACCTTTAAGGAATCAATGATATAAGTTTTAAAATTGTTGAATTTTTAAGGTATAAATGAGGCAGATTTAAAAGTCTGATTCATCCCTGTTTTTTTGAGCATCTGACAATACCTCACTCCAGAATATTCACATTTGACCCTCAAATATATTAATATCTAGTTGTGCTGAATTGGCCCATTACATCAAAATATATTTTAATACATATGTTACACAGGATGTGATGTTAAATATATTAATTACAAATTATATACTATTTACCTCATTTATTGCTTATCATTAAAAACATAATAATAATGGGCATTTCTTTTATATTCCCTGTGTAGAAAATTTTGTTGAAAAACTATTATGAGGTTTCAGTCATGATTTAAAATCACTGCAAGCAACTGATGCAGAGGAATACATATTTTATAAAATTCTTTGTATGCCCCTTATAATTTTCACATTAATGTTATCTGTAGCATACTTTTAGACAATATCTCTAGTTAAGTATTTTTGTCAGCCATACAGAAATACTCTGCTTATCTTCGAACAAATGTAGCAGACCATGGTGCATTTTCAGCAAACCCTGAAGTGACTAGTGAAGGAGCTTTCAAATATTTCGCCTAGACTGTCCAGATGTTAGAATAACCTACTTCTAATTAAAATTACTATATTTTGACAAGTAAAATGCCACAAAGTGTAACTAATCTTCCTATATGAATGTCCTTTATGATGATCCATTCTGTCAGCAATAAATGAATATATTTATAGTTGCATTTTGCACACAGATCATACAGTTAGGTTTCTATACCTTTATTTTATTTGAGCCTATATATGTATACTTGTTGGCTTATATTTCTTATGTTTTATTCTAATGAAGCAAATCACCACTGTCTCTGTATTTCTGCATTTGGATTTTAATACTTGTTACTCCTTTAAGTTATATTGATGTTTGCTATTATTGACAGAGGAGAATAAAAATAATGGCACAGCTGTTTCTGCTTTAAACTTAAGTTTATTTGTGTTAAATTAATTTTGAGTCAAACTAGTACTCAATGCTGCATATATTGCCAGTGTTTACCTTGAGTTCACATTAGCTGAGGATGTTAGGAAGGTCCTAACGAAACACATTCTATGTTGGACTCAAAATTATATTATTTTGTGTTTCATTGTATCATACTCCTTACTCATAGGAATTTATTTGTATTCTTCTGAATGTTACGTAATCTGTCTTTTTAAAACAGAGGAATTGGCTTGAGAACTTTTATTCAAATAATAAAAAGTTAAATCAGCCAGAAACTTATTACATTACTTCTCATCAGTTGGTTGCAATCATATTTGGATATGAAAAC
The DNA here is from genome assembly GCA_030765055.1 of Mantis religiosa. Taxonomy (NCBI): domain Eukaryota; kingdom Metazoa; phylum Arthropoda; class Insecta; order Mantodea; family Mantidae; genus Mantis; species Mantis religiosa. The sequence continues at coordinate 158,984 of JAUKNK010000253.1, forward strand.
TTCAAATACAAATTGATTTCATAATTTATTGTTGGTATATTAAGGAAAAGGATTTTGGTTTCACATTAAAATGAATACTCTAGGTAATATAAAATGAATTTTTATTTATTGATGATGTGATCACATTTTAAAACAAATGTTATGCTTTTTAATTATACTTAATAATGAAATGCTATGCTGATGTTTGGATGCAGAATGATTGTAGGAACAACTTCTATGGAGTAATACCTAGACTGCTAGCTTCCTCCTTATACTGTCTTTCGTAGATTCCCTCAGGGTCATACGTTGCTTTCAGCTCTTGCCACATCTCATTCTTGTTTTTGATCAAAAAGTCTATAACTTTCTTCGTGCCACGCTTTTGATTCTCATTACACTTTGCGCAACCATTGGTTAGAGCATCAGGAATTACACCTAAGAAAAAAATGAAATACCATAAGTATGCAAATATTGATAATAGTGAAGAGCACTAAATGGAGAAGTAGGCATCTAAAACAAAGATATGCCCTGCTCCATTTATTGCTACTAATTCAGATTATATGAGAGGCGATGATATTTCTGTTTAGCTACCAGGTACGTCAATCTTCACACAGTAGAAAAAAATGAAATCAAAATATATTACAATAAAACATTATTATTAAGATAAAACATAGAATTTCTTTTAGTTGTTTGTATTACCATATTTTCGAGCACTGTTTTGTGCTTCATCTAATCCACTTTAAACCTAACTAAAATCATATGTCTTTTTGTTTTTGAAAGATAATTTTAAATAAATGAACATGGAAGTTCAGATAAAACTGTCAGATAAGAACATCACATTTACATTTGTATGTTTAACTCTCATGAATATCTTATTATAAAATAATAATACAAAGTTTTGCATCGTTTAAAAGGAGAAAATATGAGTTTTATGACACTTCTTAGTAATAAGGAATTTAATTAATTAAAATCTGTGAAATATGAGATATTTTATGCAGCATTAATTTTAAAATAAGTTGCTTTGAATAAGTAAATTGAATACAATTCCAGTATAATTCTAAATTAAAGTACAGGTATATAGGCTGATATGTCTCGGGCTTCATATAGAGATGGTGGCACTGATCTACTTTGACGAAAAGCACTATATAATTTAACACTAGACTAGCTCGTATCCATAGTTATGGGTCAATAGCTTGTTTAGTTTTGAATGACAGCTTTTTAAACAAGTATGGAGGTATCACGAAAATGGAGGGTTTGGAAAAATAAGCAGTGATTAAATACTTCCATTTGAAAGGCTCAGAGCCTATAGAAATCAAGGAGGAAATTGACAGTACATTGAAAGATTATGCCTCTTCATATATAATGATTAAAAGGTGGGTTAGAGAGTTTAAAATGGAATGTACGAACACTAGAGATGAGCCTCACCCTGGATGCCCTGTGGAAGTCACAACTCCAGAAATCATTGAAAAAACTCATCGTTTAGTACTGGGAGACCACAGATTAAAGTTGTAAGAGATAGCAGAGGCTGTAAGCATATCAAAAGAACGTACAGGTAATATTTTAACTAATGTTTTGGGCTTTCACAAAGTCTTTGCAAGATGGGTGCTGCGTTTGTTGACACCTGATCAAAAGTTGCACAGAAAAACGGTTTTTGTTAAGAATTTGGAGCTCTACCATAAAAATCCCAGTGCATTTTTGAGACGACTTATTACCATGAATGAAACTTGGTACACCACTACACTCCTATAAGTAAATCACAGTCAAAACAGTGGATTGCGCCAGGTAAACCAACTCCAAAAAAGGCAAAATCAATTTTGTTAGTTAACAAGTTAATGGATAGTGCTTTTTGGGATGCTCAGGGAATTATCTTTATTGCTTACTTGGTAAGAGGTAGAAGTATCACTGTTGACTACTACACAAGCTCACTGCAATGTTTGACTGAAAAGAAAGAGACCTCATTTGCAAATAAAAAATCTATCTTCATTTCAATGGTTTCTTAAGAACTTGTTACTTCCGCCCATTGGCCAGTCATTGCAATGGAAAATATGTGCGATTAAAGTTTGAATTGCTTAACATCCACCCTATTCGCCAGATCTAACACCCAGTGACTACCCCTGTTCCGGAACCTCAAAAAGTTTCTTAGAGGACGAAAATTTCACAGCAACGAGATCATTGATGCGGTAAACATGTATTTTGAAAACCATGATAAATCGTACTACGAGAGGCTTTAATTAAATTAGAACACCAATATGACCGATATGGGGATTATGCTGAGAAAGAAAGGAAAAAGGTTTTTAAAATGTTCTTTCTTTATTGCGAGGCCCGGGGCTTATCAGCCGATCTTCATATATATATTATATACTTAAACTATATATACTTAAACTATAAATAGAGAATAGTTAAAACCAAGGAGAAGATATTGGAGATCGATTATTACAGTTTTTGAACATGGGAATATTTAATTTATTAAAAAGAAATGAAAAAAAAATTCTGTATATAAAACACTCACTTTTCAATTCCTTTCCATCAGGAGTACATGTTCCCTTGTTGACAAGGCACTTGAAGTAGGCGCTGAGAAGTCTGTCGTTGTTGAGGATTTCATCCAGGTCGACATTGTCGTACTTGGTGGTGTACTTAATCTCTGCAGCCAGAGATACCCCCAGAATGACTGCGAGGATGATGAAGGTCTTCATTTTGCCCAGTGTTTGCTTCGTTTGTTGTGCCAGAGGTGCCCAAAATCAGTTTATATACGCATCTAATGACGTAAGTTCTGTGGTCCAGCTCCAGAGATACCACCTCCTCCCTTCTCACCCGTTCATTCTTTTAGTTTTATTGCGGATGCTAAATAAGATTAGCATAATCCTATTTGTCGAAATCCATGGTCATTGCCCACCTTTTCCTTTGTCCGAAAGCTTCCTTTTTTATGAGAACGGATTCAAGTTTATTTATTGTCTGGGTCAATTATCTTGGCAATTCCCAGTAATCTGCGTCATTCCTGCAGGTCAAGGTACCTCGCTGGATTAGTTTCCACTTCGCTTATACCGGTTTTCATGTGACGTAGAAACACATGCGCGGGTTATTTTCCCTTGCGCGAAAATTTGCCAGGTGAATATACAGCTTTAGTGACGTCTTCTCCGTATTGTAGGTTCTATTTTAGGAAGATTAATTTACATGACTTTATAGAAACTTACAGTATTAATTAACAGAGATATTTCTTAGAAGAATATATAATAAAACATTACTATATTATTATAAAATATATAATCTATAACAATTATTACTTCCATTCATACGTCTTTTTAACTACTTTACTTAACTCCAGGAGATATTTCCCATATTTCTATGTCACCTGAGGTTAGACATATTTAGCGACACATGTGAAAATTTTCGGCTAAATGTTTCTTGTTTGGATTCTCAAACTTCTTATTGGCAACAGGTTTTTGACTTAATCTTTTTTTCCTCCTGAAACTTTCGTATTTGTTCTGATTTTCGTGATTTATAAATAGTAAGAAAAATATAAATTATAATTATTGTTTATGAAAACAATGAAGCTTATGACTATTATTGCATGATAGCTACAAAATTAATTTAAGCTATTAAACCATTAAATCATTATTACCAAAATGCCAACAACTCTATCTATACATGGTTTAGAGCAATATAACCTTAAGGAACATTATACTGATCACCTTAATCAACAAAAATGCGTCATCATACACTTTCGACAAGAAAGTATTGGGTTATCTCACAGGTAATGTCGTTTTTTTTTATTTTGGTGTTCTGGAAAATTGTTTCAGTTTCTTTGGTTTGGCAATGCTATTTACTGGATGCCATGGCTAGTGCATGCTAGTGCATTGGATGCATGTATCGGTCTTCAGTTGTTAAGAAAAAATCACAACATGTCGATAGCAAAGTTTGAACTTTAGTGTCCTTCTAAAGCATTACTGGAAACAAGATTATAAAACCGCTGCCTTAGATCTTAGAATATGTAAAGTGGAAGGAGAATGTGTCGTTAGTGAGCTTGTGACACAACGATGACTCCAACGTTTCAACAATGGAGACGAAAACACTAAAGATTTACTACATTCTGTTGGACCTAAGTATAGTATACTGAGCATACAAACACAGTTTTGCGAGAAAATTGGCAGAAAGGTACCCGTAGGCTTTCAGAAGAATTTGCTGTATAAAAAATGATACCATACATCGCCACATTAAGACAGTTGAAAAACATCATACAGAAGCTCTAGATCCGTACTTCATGAACTAACATCTCAACACGCTGAGGTGGTTATCTGTCATCAGTTTATCCGTAGTCCATGGATGGTAGATTTGTCAGGAGAATTCTCACTTGTGATGAAAAATGGGTATATTACCGAAACGCTGATGCCTCGAAACGGTGACTTGATCGCCGTCAACCTCCCAAAGTCATCTTTAAAAAATTAGTTCGGTCCCAAAGTAAAGTTGTGCATCTGGTGCAATTTTGAACGTGTGTTTCACTGGGAGTTTGTTCCAAACCGGCGAGCGATTAATGCGGATCTTTATTCTTAACAACTGGAACAAGTTCATGAAACTTTGAGACGGAGATACCCAACATTAGTTAACTGAAATAGATTTATATTGCAACAGAACAATGCAACATCCCATATTTCGCGAAAAACCATGGAAAACATTCAGTAATTGTAGTTAAACGAAGTGCTATCACACCCTACATACAGCCCTGATTTCGCATCACCTTTTCTTTTTATCCATGGCCCATTTTCTACGAGGAAGAAAGTTTGAGAACATTGAAGCAGTGCAAGTGATCTTCGCATCAAAAACCAGAGACTGATAATAAACCTCGCTGAACCATGTCTCAAAGGCCTGTACTTTGAAAAATAGTTAATTGCTTGTATGAACAAATTTCAAATAATCCTTTTTCTTAAAAAGCGACATCAATTATAATACAGTATCTACACCAACATCATCCTTTGAGAATGTTTTACACTTTGACACGTAAAAGATATTTTCTACCAAAAAGATATTTTCTGGGTGCATTTATATATTCTTCAGTAAACTTTGAAAGAGTGCCACCTTCGTATAATTTTGTCCAATTTTTCTGCAGCAAACCACTAACTGTCGTACTAGTGGTACATATAAGTATCTTTTGGTATTTTCATACGTCTGTATGCAATGAAATAGGAAGTAACTGGCCTACGCGATCGCACATAATTTGCATTTATACGTGCAGTCAATATAAACACTAACACCTTTGCTATGCATATCTTCTCAATCATCCTGAAGTCCCTTATTCTTGTTCAACTTTTTCAAATCATTTCTATGTAATAGTCACGAAATTCAGTAAACAGATATGCAATTTAGCTCTAGTCGTGAGTTAAAAAAAACCTCTAGTACACTTGTCGCCCTTAGGATAAATCTCCTGCGCTATAACTGTGTACCTCGTGAAAGGTCGAGTTTCTCTTCCTTCATATATAATATATAATATTTTATTTTTAGTTTGCATAAGAGTTAGATAAAAGTATACCAAATCGCATTAAAGTGCTAAGTTTATATAAAACACTTATGTTTTTCTTGCAGTCTTAATCATTTCCAAGATGTATTATTATTGGTTCAAAATCTTGGCTTGAGATTATCTTTCATCCTGATTACTTTTTTCTGATTCGAAGTCTATCCGTTCCTTACAAGCCCTTTCTTCTAATAACTGGAAGCTATAAGCAAATGATACGTGGAGAAAGCAGAAGAAGATATAAGTCGACTTAAGGGTTAGTGTGGAAGGCAAAAAGTGTAATATTTTGAGATTTCTCAATCTCGAATATAATAGCATATTTGAACTTTTCCAATTCATATGACACAATTTCATCATGAATGAAGTCTCCTTAATAGCTAAATGCAAAAATATAAAGATTCAGGTGGGCGAATATTCCTACATTTGAAACATGAGGCTGTAGTTTATTGTACTTGTAACAGAAAAAAAAACCTTTCTTTGCTTATGTAGAAATCACAGTTGCTTATTTTTGTTGTTTGAGATAGTATTGGGGCTATGATCCCCTATCAACAACGTAACCCTTAAAGGCGGTTCATCAAGATTACTCTTCCCTCAAAATTACTCTTCAGGCTTTTCGGCAATAATTTTTAAGATGACCAAGGAACATTAACAATAATTGGCTACTTTGCTTTCCTATCTGTTAAAAATATTGTATTTGTTTAATATTCTAATGCTCGGATTTAGAGTTTGCTTCTTCCAAGAGACTTTGGTTTTATTGTGGTAGAGAGAGAGAAGTTACCTTCTTGCATTTCAGAAACAGTATTGAATAATCTTACTTATTCCTAACACATGAATCTTATATGAATTAAAATACTACCTTCTAATAAAAAAGGCTTCATAATTTTACCTTCAGTAAACTTGCATGGCTCTTTACATAGCAGTATCAGCGAATCATGCATGATCTTAGAACTGCAACTTCTAAGTCATCTGTGCCTTTTAACAATTACCTTGCAATTACGTTTTCATTTTTCTGAAAAGGATTAAAAATGATTCTGATGCTTTAAGTTTAAAACATACTGAAATTTATTTCAAGGTTCACTTTCATAGTGAATCTATATTAAAAATATACGACTTAAGTTCTACTTTGCGTATTACACACACACACACACACACACACACACACACACACACACACACACACACACACACACACACACACACACATGCACCCTTTGTTTATATATATAGCATCAAGAGCCACAGATTTACTAGGATATCTAAACAAACACTTACAATCCTAAGAAAGACAACATGCGTGATTCTCGCAAAATGTTCGATCGTAGATTTAAAATATTGTCATAAAATTTGAGGAGTGGGGTAAATAGAACATAATGAGCAATAACAAAGCTCTGCTGAAGTATGTCAAGGTGTCTGTCCATATTGTTCTAGAAGCGGGTTACGGTTCATCCACAAAATATTACTTTGTCATTTTACTTTATCAAAAGCAGAGTAGACACCTAAATAAAGAAATGTCTATCCAAGAGAGATTATTGTCGCGGCGAAAAGCACAGAAATGTCGTAGCCGAGATATAAGCGCGGCTTGAGTACACAAAGAGCCTGTAGATAAAGATAACAGGCGGACAGTGCTTGTATAAGAAGATAAACATATCGCTTGAGATAAATGACTTGCCGGCCCAGATAGGGTTTCACGTAAGGAAGGTTCTAGTGATATTTCGACTGACAGAGAATAGTTGTTTTTCTTATTTGCTCCAGAAGACTCTCGAATTTATCAGTGAGGTATTTAAGAGAGCGAAGACTCGCCAAGAGTCAGTGTGAGTAGTAAACAGTTGTAAAGACATGTAACAAGAGTGTTTCTTATTGTCATCGACCTTGTTGTAGATTGTGATATGTGATGTAACTCTGCTGCTACGCAGTGTGTTTCTACGCAAATAAGGAACATTTAGAATTTCGGCAAATTGGACTTTTAATTCTACGAACCCACAAAGTCACATTATTTTATGCAAGATAGCGAAATATACTTTACTTTCAATACATTTTAAATGCATACAAGTTATTTAAATATATGATATGATGTGATATTTATTTTGCACAGTTTCCATTACAGCTTCACTATAATCACTTTAACATCGAACATGCACTATTATACCCCGTGTACAAATACATGAAATTGCTGACCCTAAGAGTTACTTGCTGACTCAGGTCCTCTGGCCATAAGCCTTTGGATTTCCTGAGCAGCTTGGTGTCATTTCTTCTTGATCTTTGTTTCATTTACCCTAATCCACTTTTCTCTTAACCTATATAAGAATTTTCCTATACATCTATTTTTATTTTCACCCGCCCCCTTTATCATGCGTAACGCCATTACCTCTTTGTTCACACTGTTCCATTTCTCATCCCATATTTTTCTCCTGCAATTTGTTAACTCCTTATATTCTACCAAGTATTGAACAGTGCTCTCTTCATCTCCACAAAATTCACATATCCCTATCTCATTAATTCTTAAACCTTTTGGATATATAATTCCTACTCTCATCCATACTATACCTCCTCTTCTAATTATATGACATTGATCTATATATTCTTCCCTACCCCATTCTGTTTTTAATTGCTTATAAAATTTCAAAGTTTTCTTTTCTTCTATACTTTCCCATATTTCCTGCTTGTCTATGTCTTGTACTCTGTTTCTCACTTCCTTCCAAAATGCGCTATGATTTGACTGCTCTGCTCTCCATAAATCTCCCATGCCTATCTTCGATTCCTGTTTTTTTTTTTTCATATCGGACGATGAATGAAATGGGTGAAATGATGCTCAATACGTCCGGGGTCCATGGAGCTTAGAGTTACCCGACATTCGTCTATCAGGATAAGGGAAAACTCCGGAATAAAACCTTATCCAGGTAACTCACCCTGACCGAGATTCGAACTCGGGAGCTCTTGAACGTGAGGCAGACACGCTACCATCTACGCTACCAAGGCGGGCATCTTTGATTCTGTTCTTTCCAATTCCGATCATCAACTATTTGTGTTCTTAATGCTTTTCTTTGCTTCATGCACAGATTCAATAATTCCCCTTTCTGCCCTTTAATACACTTATACCAGAATTTTATTATTCGCTCTATTAATCCCCTTCTTTTTGTATTTCCCAACTCTAGTAATGCCACTTATCTTGGTGCCAAATTTTGGAGCCCTAGTGGTTATTTACAAAACAATTCATACATGTGGTCTGATTGCGCACCTATCTCTGATGTGTCCCATACCCTCACTGCATACATTGTTCTGGATTCGACGACCGCTTCATAGAGTCTTTCCAACCATCTAACCCACATCTCCAGTTCATATTTACGTATTAAATACATTAAAACATACTTAAATATCACAGAACTCTAAAAGCAAATGGCGGTTTAAAAGTTCAGGGTAAGCACTTCCTATTCTTCGCCCTCCTGGCACTATGCTGCTGGATCGGATTTAAGTCAATATCTTTCAAGGAGTATCCTTAAGAAATTTCCCACCTCTACAATTTCCCGCATTTTAAATTCCCTAAAATAATTGGGGAGTTCTTTAATTGTCATGCTCTTGAGATGTAAATAGCTAGTATAATATGAGTTCTCTATAATAACTTACGAGGTGCTGCTTATTCTTACTGAATTTTCTCTTAAATGAAATCATAAAAAAAATTAGTAGTCTATGCTACCCCGAGTAGTATAAATCAGTTATTAATGTGTATAGTTTATGCAATTGAAAATGTGTATGATATTAACCACTTTCGAGATGTTTACGGTTCTTCAAAACTTAAGAGTACAATAAAATAGCAAGTCACCTTCCTCCATATATCATGAGATCGAGAAAATATAGATCTTCCAGGACACTATATAGCGCTTTAAACTATGTTATTCTTGTCTGAGCTTCTGTTCATTCCTGTGCAGGTATCTACAACCAAATATGCATTTAAATTATAGAGAATGTATACAGAAAAATAATACGCATAATGAAGAGCAATAGTAAGTAATCTTGATATCCATTTCAATTACAAATTGTTATACACTTACATACTTATTACTACACAGAGTTGCTGGTTACCCTTGGGCCCTATAGACTCAAACTGAGCTTATCGAGTTAATGGGTCCCTATTGTTATCTTATCTAAAATAACTTCATCTTCATTTTCGTCATATTTACTTATTTTCCTCAACCATTTGGCTCTTACTGTGACCAAAAAGTTCCCAATTTTAATTAAATGTTTCCTAGTTCTTACACTCATTAACTTCATTGCTTGAGTTTATTTTGGTAGCCTTGTCCATTCTCTTTTACCTATATTCTCCCAAAGCAACCTAGTTTCTTCACATTCTAAAAGCAAATGTCATTCTTATCTCTCTGCTAACACAATGGGCATTTCTCCAGATCTCTCCCTCTTCCCAAACCCTTCAGTTTCACCACCCCTGTTCTGGCCCAATCAAAGTCATATCTTGCTGCTTTATCACAAATATCAATGCATTTTTCCCTGTTCCAGATCACTTTCAGCTCTCTATAAATTTCCAGTGTGCTTTTCAAGTTGAAGCTTCCTAACATTTTTTGCCTTTCAATATATTCCCTTCTTAACCTAAGTTCTTTCCAAAATCCACTTTGCAATAATACCTGATTTTCCCACATGACACCTAACTCGATTTTAAACATCATTTCCTTTATCTTATTTAGCCACGAATATTCCTGATGTAGTGTTCCCTGTACCATCAAGCATTCACGTAGAATATTCTGCTCATCTAAACTTCTATGGAGAGTAATAGTAATTATTATAAAATAAGTATGAATTAATTGGAGTGAGAAAGTCGTGTATGTTTAACAAAAGCTTATTTTGCCTCCATTATTCTAACACAGTAAACAACTTAAAATAAAATGTAAGCATATTAACAAACAGAGCATCTTAATTCAGAGAAGTAAACTTAATCAGAAGCCTTCCAGTTCTAAAACAGAATGTAGGCGCTTTTAGCTGGCAACAATAGGATGACCTCAGTATTTCCGCACTGTTGATCAAACGGAAAAAAACACTCCTTGAAGTCATCCGGTCATCACGTGGTTACTGCACACGCATATGTTGCACACTCCAGGACACCGCAAAACGTGCCTATGCATCGAGTTTTCTAAACGTTTTTTCTTTCGTACGTCATAATTTTATGTTAACCTACTGTCCACCAAAGCAAAGTAAGTCCCTGAAAGGAATGCGCCACCCTTACACAGTGGAACAAGGACAGCGATTGTGTGTGACAGAGAACGCATGCTACACAAGAAGCAGAACCGTTAAAAAACATGCGCCCTATTCATTCTGTACACTAAAACCGAGAAGATTCATTCAGAAAAGTAGAAGCCGTCAGAATGTTTTTGAATGGGTCTGTAACTGAAGTGACATGGGGTGTCATAAACTACCGAAGGGGGTGTAAGAACCTTCTCCAACCCCTCTGTGTCTCAGAGACTTTCTTTCCTGTGGTATACTATGGATCTTTTTGTGTGAAGCGAATTCCTGCAAGCAAATATTGATCTATAAACTAAGGATAGACTAAGGATGTAACAGCCGGCCCAGGCCGCGTACTTCACACCTTAACACTTCCTACAGAGGCTAAAATTAGGTGAGAAATTTAGGCCCTACAAACCCTAAATCTGAGAGGTCCAGGTAAGGGTACATGACATACAAAGAACTGACTCAATGTTGCCCCCAATAAACATTTCATATGATTTAATTCATTATTCAATCCCTGATTATAACAAACATTACTTATTCCTTATAACAATATGTGCTCCCCTTAAATAGTACAAAGAAACAACGAGCATCACAATCGTTATAAAATTACTCTGTAAAGAACATTTACTCCTGAAAGAACAATAATAAAGTATGAGGGTAACCAGGGTACCAGAAAACATTTAATTTGCCGATGATGCTTGCCAGTAACTGCACCGAAAGCATTTACCCAAACAAATAACTGAGTAGAACAGTTACATGAATAATATCCCAAAACCATTGAATACATAAGTGACTTCAGGGTAAACCGACAATAAAATCCTGTCCCCCGTTTAACGATGTAGAAATTCTAAACAGCTAGCAGCCACCCCTTTGTTTTTAGGCTCAGAAACGGAAAAAAAAAAAAAGAAATAATAAAGTTTCTGGTCCCGGAGCTGAAGGGAAGAGTCCATAAAACTATCACGGCTCACCAAAGGCGATTATCTAAACACAAAGAATTTTTAGCAAAACCCGAAACTTGGAGCACTTACCCTCAGACTTAAACCCGTCGAGCATCAAGCACCATCTCCCTTCTCCATTCGAAGCAGTGCAAACAAGAAGCATCGGGAACCGCAGCGCTCCCAGCGAGCAACGGCGGGAAGCCGAAGCGAACTCCCGAAACAGCAGTGCCTGGAACCGGGAAGGCAAGGAAAAGAAAAAAGGTGCTGGAGGAAAAACAAACGACACAAGGAGAGAGTAAAGAAAACTTAATCTTATTGACCAGAAGATATCAATTTATATATAAATTAACAAGTTGCTTTTTGGAAATGAATATGAAAACATGAAAGGTACTGCTTATCGTGATATAATCCTTTAAAAATAAATACTGAATACCTCTATAATATCATTAATAGCTAAAACAGATTCAGATGGCTCTAATTAATTGAATTTGTAGGAAAGTAATATCAAAACATTGAGAAAATAGCTAAATATCATCGCTGCTTTCGAATAAGACAATGTAACTAGCTTTCAGTAAACTTTAATCCATAAATGTTTTAAAAATATGCGCTGATTGCGAATATTACTCAATAAATATTTAATTTACTTTATCCGTTACCATAAAAAGCGCATCATTACGCGACACGTTTGTTCCTGAAAAGTAGGCCTTTTAGTGTTAGACATGAATAATCTTTGCAAAGATCGAACTATCTCTACCAGAGTCAATATAGCAGAAGAAAAAGTTAAAATTTGCGAGACAAAAACACATTATTCTTCAGGAATCGTACTCTAATATATAGTCAGGAACAAATTATAATCTCTTTGACTGTCGATTACCTCGTAGATGGCTTAGAGCGATGTTCAATTTTTGCTTAATTATCTAAAAACAAGAAACAAGCATACGACAAACATTTTATTATTCCGGTTTCATTGTAACATTTCTTGAAACAAAAATGCTCTTTATCATAAATTGCAGATGACTTTTGTGGCAGAAAACTAAGATTAGAAATTCCATCTGCTGCTCAAATTTCTACAGATATAAAACTTTCATCACACATACGGCTTACCATTCGTTATCTTCATATCACCATAGTTAAGATTCTTCGCTATTCAAATCCTCCGAATATCATCTTACACCTACTAAAAACGTCGATTCTGAATCTTCTGTAAAACAAATTTTAATATTTTTATAATTGATAATTCGAGTAAATTTTTTCTTAGATAACGGCTTAAAGTACGTACGAGACTAGCGAGGTTTGATGTTTATCATGCTCTTGAAATTTAGGACTTCGGTGCTAACTCGTCGGGCGTCAACTTTTTTCACTCGCTAATAAACATCAACTTAACTCGTAAATAGCATGCATAACTATTATTTAGAGTTTAAGGTTATTCTTATATTTAAAATATGGAACTTTACGTGTTCGAAATACCGAGAGACTCAAACACATAAAAACCGGCTGCATAGTGCTTTGCCTGACTGCGACCTCGGCGCTTGTTGCCGTCTGCCGCTATCATAGAAACTATGCAACATTTTTTTAAAACTACTTATCATGGATTTTACTTACTCATGTTTTTAAACCATATGTTAAAACTCGCCACCGCCATTGTCCATACATGTTTGGCACCTCTTTAAGAAACTATCCAACACTAGCCGAAGTTCACGTTCAGAAATGTTGGTATTTCTTTATTAGCGGAGAAAGAGTCAAAAGTAGATGCCCGTACATACGTATGTACGGTCCGGTGCACGTAAATTTTAGGATATATGGAACAGCTGTTTAGGTTGGCAGGTGAATGATACCACGGCTCCAGTTCAAACCCCTGTCAGCGATGGGAAGGCGTACGCCTGTCCTTTGTTTCGAGATGGCGGAAGTGAACCAGAAGCCCAGACAGTTTAAGCTACATTGAAACATATAATTCAGAATGCGTCTGATCGGACTTTGATTATTTTATCAGCGGTTTCTGAGGACAGGAGCAGATTGCGCATCCTTTTCGAATAATGAACGTTCTCAGGTTTGTGCAGTTTTCTTGGGAATGAGGATTGGGACAGATTTATCTGTTTTATTATGTGTATCAGCTTGAACTCCACATTGCGTATATTTATTTCGAATCATCTCATTCCATTACAAAATAATTTAAAGCTGTAACTTAATCTCTATCTACACAATGCATACCGAGCATATTAAAGTATATTTTCGTCACGTAGACAAATATAAGGGAAAAACACAAAGACGATAATATTCCTGTAATTAATCCACAAACCCCCATTACTTATATGCCACCCTTGTTCTTCTCCCTGGTTTCCGAGTTATGACATCAAACCAATGAGCGACGGACACAACAAGGAGGTGGTGTTGACAATCGTTCCACTAAAGTTAAATCTTCCTTACCTCTCCACTTGCACTACGCACCTCGGCTACGCGCTTTGTTCATCGGTCATTACTTGTGTTATTGCATTTCGATATAAACCAATAAGAGATCGGTGCAGCCAGGTCTGGTGTACAACACGAATGGTGAAACGGTTATGCCAACATTATATAAAGTAACACATCAAAAAAATACCAACAGCTTCGGAACATTTCCGTGCCCCAGACTGTAGGTGAATATAATTTTGCACCCTCTTTTAGATAATTAACAGACAGGAAGCGTGAGTTTCCTGTCTGTTTCGCGGGTTAGCCTTCTTTCAGGACCTTGCAGCGGCTCATACAGCCATTCTTTGGATGAAAACAGGACAGAAACGTGCATATGTTTCAGGACAAAATTAATTGGCAGAGATGTTTAGCCTCCTCGGTCCCCCAGTCTAACCCCCTGTGCTTTCTATCTTTGGTTAACTTAAAGCATAGAGTGTACAAGACAGACCGATACACCCTGGAAGAATTGAAACAAAATATCCGTCTGGAAGTTGCCATCATTTCTCAACGTGAACTACGGCGAGTGATGAATTTCCTAAACAGATACCAAGCATATATGGACAAAGGCGGTGGATAGCTTCAGCATCTCCTTTAATAACATGGGTAAATACATAAAGCCTTTAAAAGTAGTTTTAAACTGTTTGCATGGTTTCCTCCGCGGTTTTCTATGATAACAGCAGATGGGAAAGAGCGTCGCTAGCACTTGTACAATTACACAATTTTATGTTGACACTGCTAGAAATATATTGAAATAAAAATTGCGTAGAATATATTATATACATTTCCCACAGTGATTTTATTTAAAAGAATTCTGGTATTTCAAACTCGGTTACTAGGTAACCCGGTCCAGACCGGCCGATGCGATCAGAAAGGAGCCCGAGCCCGAGCCCAACCTCAGCCTGAGCCAACAATATGGTATATCGTACCACACGCACACGCTCGATTATCTAATATCGTTTTAAATTATTTTGAATTTATTATTCTTATCATCATGACCATCATAATCATCATCCACGAAGCGCTGCCAAGGGACCCGAGTTCAATTTTCACTATCGGAATGGAGCTATTGCTCTAAGTGGAAGGTCTTGACAAAAAATGCACAAAGGTCCTTGCGACCAAGATCAAGGCTTGAAGAGACGCTTTGCACAAATAATGTAACTGAGTTTCTGGAACTCACAAGTATTATTAAGCATGTTAATCATATGCTGTCCCTATTAGTGTATTCTGTATAGAATATCCTGGATGGGGATGCAGGAAGAGAGCCAGAGTTCGCCGCTGACGTGTTTGTGATAATCCACAATTAGTCGAAACGAGCACTTATGTACTTATTCATTCATTAGTACTATTATTACTCGATGGATATGAGCATACTGCGATTACTATGCTATTCAGGACATCTCAGATTGCGGATTCTAAAATGTGATCAACTAATTTTAGTTATTTTTATTTTCCATTTATGAGCATATGTGATCAAATTACTGTTTCTTCTTCTTTATTTTTAAGCTTGAGGACGTACAGTTGCATTAGCATTTAGCTTAACTTTCTTTCATCACCTAACCGATATGTGTGCATTTTTATGGAATATTTTACTAATACATTTCTCTTTAAGAACGACAGTAATAATAATAATAATAATAATAATAATAATAATAATAATAATAATAATAATAATAATAATAATAATAATAATAATAATAATAATAATAATAATAATAATAATAATAATAATAATAATAATAATAATAATAATAATAATAATAATAATAATAATAATAATAATAATAATAATAATAATAATAATAATAATAATAATAATAATAATAATAATAATAATAATAATAATAATAATAATAATAATAATAATAATAATAATAATAATAATAATAATAATAATAATAATAATAATAATAATAATAATAATAATAATAATAATAATAATAATAATAATAATAATAATGATAATGATAATAATAATGATAATGATAATGATGATAATAATGATAATGATGATAATAATGATAATGATAATGATAATGATAATGATAATCATAATGATAATGATAATCATAATGATAATGATAATGATAATGATAATGATAATGATAATGATAATGATAATGATAATGATAATGATAATGATAATGATAATGATAATGATAATAATAATAATAATAATAATAATAATAATAATAATAATAATAATAATAATAATAATAATAATAATAATAATAATAATAATAATAATAATAATAATAATAATAATAATAATAACAATAATAACAATAATAACAATAATAACAATAATAACAATAATAACAATAATAACAATAATAACAATAATAACAATAATAATAATAATAATAATAATAATAATAATAATAATAATAATAATAATAATAATAATAATAATAATAATAATAATAATAATAATAATAATAATAATAATAATAATAATAATAATAATAATAATAATAATAATAATAATAATAATAATAATAATAATAATAATAATAATAATAATAATAATAATAATAATAATAATAATAATAATAATAATAATAATAATAATAATAATAATAATAATAATAATAATAATAATAATAATAATAATAATAATAATAATAATAATAATAATAATAATAATAATAATAATAATAATAATAATAATAATAATAATAATAATAATAATAATAATAATAATAATAATAATAATAATAATAATAATAATAATAATAATAATAATATAAACACCTGTGCATTTGCAGCTCTTCTTAGTGTTATATATGTGCTTAGCTCGGTACATTTCCAATAATAAGTTTCCAAGTTCGAATCCTGCTTACGTGTGCAGAGTTTTATAATAGTAACACATACTGCACTTAATTCACAAGAAAGTAAGCGTTACTTATGTGTACCATCCCTGCCCTGCAGTATACACAAACATTACCGTCAAACTATACATACCTATAGGATATCTTCATATTATCGCGAGCCCATTGTTGATCGAGGCGGCGCCGGTGACTAGTTCAAAGGGACGGACTGTGTAGTATGTAGATAAAAGCTCTCCGAAACGGCGGGGGGAAGGAGACGGATTTCTCGAGAGTTCTAGTTCTTTGTTCTAGCCATCTCAATTGTTGGAGCGTATTCTGGAATGTGAGTAATTTATTAAAAAAGGGAGCCCATCCGCCACAGGTGTCAGTCAGACTTTAATTGTACTCGCGTGAGTAAACAGCTGGTGAGCTGTGTCGATGGCCTTGCAAGTTGTATTGTGTATGTGACGCAATTCCAGTCTCTGTGTACGAAGTGTGTTTCTACGGAAATAAAGAGCAATTTTTGGTGTAAGAAACCTGGACTTTTAATTTCACGAAACCACAAAGTCACAGTATAGATGAACTTTCGGAAATACCTTGTGAATTTGCTATGCCAATGAAGTAGCAGTAAACAAAAGCATCTTAAGTTGACTTTCATTCGACATTGATAATTATTGAATTACCTAGTGATAATCATTTCGCAATAGCTCACAAAGTCCATTTCACGCATTACCATGATAGGCGTTTTATTAACGATGTCAGTTACTGGCGGTTTAATTATAGAGTAATTATTGAATCTGATGGTTATACCATTATACATTCTCCATGCTTAAACACATCACTGCGTAATTAATATAATTCTTCCTCCGTTTTGTTTCAAGCTCTGACACAGTTCACATTTCACATTTCTTAATGGCAGTAGCGCAGTATTTAGAAAAGAGGGACCACTTACACCACTGTATGAACAAAATATAGCAAAGTTAATTAGTAATTTTAAAAGTAAACAAAGCAAAGGAGCAATAGAATCATATTCACAACTCACCCTTGTAGCAACAATTATGGTAATATCTGCTCATTTGGTGTTTCCACATAATTTAGTTCTCCTTTGATCTTGCTTTTGATGTAAATTTCATAATTCTCATGTACACTAGTGTAATGTTCTGGGACATGGACTGAAACAAAAGATTCTGGTTCATTCTTTATATGGACACCAGAGCCACTTCTTCAATTTTCAGAAAATGAGGTTCCTGTTTAACTTCTATTTCAATACGTTCGCTTCTACTTATTCCACGATCCGGAACACGTCTGTTCTCTTCACGATCACGATCAAAAGAAGCTTTCTTTTCTAGCTGTTCTACCAAGATTATTTATTTTTCTTTCCTTCCTTGCTATCACTACCATCAAACTTAATTTTTACTGGTCCACGTCACACATTACATAATCTCATTTTTAAAACTACCAATGATAAAGCATTTGCATTATTTCATTTACATGTAGCGTCATCTCATGACCTACTGAATTTTAACATTTTTTCTTGCTTATTCTAACATGTCCATATTGATTCCTAAACCACGTATTTAAACATATTTAAATATTTTTCAATTCTCGGGGCCTAAACCAAAACAACCGTTACACCCTTGATTATTATTCTCACTTGTTTTATAATAAACAAGTGAGGTACATAGAAATTATATGGAATATTCCTATAATTACTTGTATATTATTTCAAATGTTCTAGTAATGAGCGTGGTGCGGCTAGCAACATTAACATTACAAGAGCTAATATTTACTAAAATAATTAAATTAGACGTCACATGAAATAAAATTGGAGGCGTTTCCCTGGATTCATTTCGAAAACCATCTGCAATAGCTTACCTCCAATTGCGAAAGATTCAAAACAAAAGAATAAGTTTGGCCAAGCGTAACACGTTTTAATTAGATTGTTTTAAAATGCAATGTTTCATTTGGGAAGGTTTAGCTTTTCATTCTGTTAATACACGGTGTTCACCTTCATCTGTAATTTTACCGTGCAAAATTTCACCTCATCAATACCATCGCTGACGGAGCGAGTTTATATACGATTCCCTTAGCGGCTTGCGATCGTATTAGATGTGTTGACAGCAGCTTTGAGGCCTCCCTTTACTGGCACCTAAATATACTACAAGAGGTGTCCAGAAAGTAAGTTCTGTTTCAATTTATCTCCGCTGCAGCGCTGCGATCGCAGTTCCGCACATGCGCGGTAGACACTATGTATCAAGGAGAAGGAACATGAGCCATTGTGAGATCGTTGTCAGCCACGTACGCTTTGTTGTGCTTGTTTAAAATGTCGGTGTTGATTGAAAATCCCGCCGCTTGTGGAATCAGATCTGTGATTCGTTTTCTGAGTGCTAGGAAAGTGAAACCAATTGAAATATATCGGCTGTCAAAAGGTGTTGTGTTTTTTTCTCATGACAACGCACGACCACACACTCCAAATGCGACGAAAAACATCCAACAGGGATTTGGCTGGGACGTGTTTGACCACCCCTCCGTACAGCCCTGACCTCGCTCCTAGCGACTTTCATCTGTTTTTGAATCTCAAATCTTTCCTTAGTGAACACTTCAACAATGACGAAGAGCTGAAAGAAAATTCGATACCACGTTTAATCAGATATGTAGCATGTATTGCCATACCTGTAAGAAAGCTTTTACAGGAAAATGATTGTGTGTAATGTTTGTGTATGTGTATATGTGTGTCTGCGAAAGCACAACTGCTTGAGAACAGCATAACACTCAAAAAAATGTGGTTGAAAAACAAACTTGATAGCATCTTATAAGCATACAACAAAATAACTCCATTCTGACTACCCTTTATAGGAAGCATTTTAGAAAATATATAATTTCTCAAAGCGTCGGTAGCAACTTCAGTGAAAATCTGCATGTTTAAGATATTTTCATGACAAAATATATCTTGAATTTTCTTGGAACAGCCACTGAATACCTCTTCATTTGTAATTACCTTTAAACAACTAATAAATCGAAATATATATATATATATATATATATATATATATATATATATATACACACACACACACACACACACACACACACACACACACACACACACACACACACACACACACACACAAATATTTACCAAAGAATGTAGATTTTCTTAATACAAAATTTACGTCAAAATATTTTATAAGTTAAATATTTCTGAAAAAATAATTTTGTTTCTAAATTGCAAAAACCTGTGCTTTCTTAATTGGGCAGTTTTGACTGGATTCTTCCTCCACAGTAATCAAGGAAAACGAAAATTCATAGCCGTGACCTGCCAACCACTTTTATTTACAACACTATATATATATTACAATTCAATGTTTACATGATCTTTTTCAAAGTAGTCCCTCCTACTTCAATTCACTTTTTATAGCATCTCTGCCAATCCTTGAACACGTGCTGCAGAACATTCTTTGTTAGGTCCTTGAGAATCGCCTGACTTTTCTTGAGTACTGCTTCAGAGCTTTCAAATCGAATACCCCTAAGCTTTGCCTTTAGTGATAGGAATAAAAAAGGGTCACAGGGTGCAAGATCGGGGCTATAAGGTGGATGTGGTATACAGGTAATGTTGAATCAAGCCAGAAACTGCATGACTTGATTTGCGACGTGAGGCCGTGCATTGTCTTGATGAAGTCGCCACCCATTCCGAGAAAGCTCTGGTCGTTTCTTTGCAATGTGCTTCCTCAATGTAGCCAGTACTGACGTGTAGTATGCTGCTGTAACAGTAGTGTGAGGGGGAACTGCATGCCGGGTAATTCATTCCATTACAGTCAAAAAATTGTGATCACCATCACTTTCCCTGCAGATATAACAACTTTTGCCTTTTTTGGTGTTGGAAGACATGGTAATTTCCACACTGTGCTGGCTTGTTTTCCTTCAGGATCATAATGATGCAGCCATGACTCATCACCGGGGATAATCGAAGCTTAGGGGTATTCGATTTGAGAACTCTGAAGCAGTGCTTTAGAAAAGTGAGGCGATTCTCAGGGACCTGACAAAGAATGGTCTGCAGCACTTGTCCAAGGACTGTCAGAGACGCTATAAAAGGTGCATTGAAGTAGCAGGGCACTACTTCGAAAAAGATCATGTAAACATTGAATTGCAGCAATATAAATATGTGAAAAAAATCAGTCGCAATCTTTGTTGATCAGCCCTTATATATAAAGTATAAAGTATGGTGGTACAGATTATGGTACACGGGCTACTTCAAATTTCAGTCAACTATTTACTTCCTTTTGTTTCTAAAGGGTATTGACATTTATTTTTGAGAGAAGGTGTTTTTATATTTCTGGCATGTTGTTTATAGTAATACTCGTATGCATAACTATTTAAAACAAGAATTCTGAAAATATAATGGTAACTGGTGCGTGCTAGATCGCTTGCACTTATCACGTGCATGTATGTTTTCCAAACTTGTGTCTTTTAAACTATCATTATATAAAACGTACTCACATAAAAATGAAAGGCCTATTTGTCCAACATTTTGATTTTAAGCCCAGCAGATTCTATTGGGAACAATTATTTCAGAATGAAGCTCAGAATTGTCCACCATAACTCCACAATCAAAGATTTGGTGTACTGACGTTCCTTCTGTTTACTTGAAATATTTATGTCTAGAATACATTTTTAATTATAGATGTTTGTTCTTTGTATAAGTTATTGTGAAGCTTTTTAAGTGTTTGTTATACATATAATTTGGGAGTTCTTGGAAACATTTGTATGGATTAATTAAAAAAGTACATTTTATAATGTAATAATGAATGGTTTATTTGTTCATATGTACAATGTTTATGTTCGCAACAAATAGTTCAATTTAAACAAAACGATATGTGATGAATGATAATGAAATTCAGACTTTTACACCTTGCTTGCGTGCTTCTTCAGCATATTGCTTCTCGTAGATTCCTGTAGGATCATATTTCTCTTTCAGTTCTTTCCACATTTCAGGCTTATTCTCTATCAGGAAGTTGATCACCTTCTTAGAGCCATCTCTTTGACGTTCATTGCACTTCTGGCACTTGTTGGTCAGGGCATCAGGAATTACACCTGTAAATAAATATTAAATTTCCTTAGAAAAAAGCATGAATTAGTCGATAAGTTAGTTGCTTATTAGCCTGAAACCTAGAGCTTGCAACTTCACAATTAAGTGTATAGGGGAAGGAGACTTGGATGGAGATACAACTTAGAGTACTCTTAACTAGAAGTGTAATCCTTGGAACTTTGTTGAATTTACGTACTCCACTGTTAAATCATATCGGACGGTGAAAGGAGTGGGTGAAATGATGCTTAAATGAGCCCTGGGTTAAAAGAGCTTAGAGTTACTAGACATTCATGTTCCAGGATCAGGGAAAAGCCCAGAAGAAAACCTTATCCGAAAACTCACCCAGGCAAAAGTTCAAACTCGGACCCTCTTGAACGCGGGGCAGAAACGCTACCACCTACTTTACAGAGACAGGTAATCTTTGATACTCACAGGATGGAAAGCAAAACATTTCAGTAAACCTAGCTTACTTCTAGAAAACAAAACTGTTAATAGAAAAGGAGCCCACAATACTCTGACACCAAATAATAAAGTGTAAATGACATGTAATAGCTAAATTAATCGATGGTTTAATATTATTATAATTTGGAGTGGCGGATAAAAACGTCTCTGGTGGAAATGGAAAAATTTGCCTATATAGGGCTATATGCCTATGGGTTTAAAACATGACAACGAAAAATGCACGAGGACATTGGACAATTTTAGTATCGATTTGGTAAGGCACCACATACGATGGGTAGATAACTGGTTAAAACAGGGTGATACGGAGTTTTGAAAATTTTAAAATGGTAAAGAAACATTACTTTAATTCAATTGTACATTTAGTTTGCCGCCGATGAATCAGTTGTTAAATAGGTAAATCGTCAATAAAACGACTGCTTATTATTATACGAGGCGTGTCCGTAAAATAAGGTTTCCAATTTTATTTAATATAGAAAACATGTTTATTGTCAATGAATGTTACATTGTTGGAAAGGCGGAACTTACAGCTATTTTTCAACGTAATCACCATTGCGATCGATGCACTTTTGCATGCGCTGTGGCAGTTTGTGTATACCCTTGTCATAGCACTCTGCCGCCAAGTTGCGCAGGTAGCGCTCAATCTCGTTTTTCAAATCATCATCGGTCTGGAAATGTGTTCTACCCAGGTGTGACTTCAACTCAGCAAACAGATGATAATCACTAAGTCTGGACTGTGGGGTGGATGAGTAAGGGTGTCCCATCCTTTTATGGTCTTCGGTGAGCATTTGGGGGACCCACCTCGCACACACCTTGCGATAATGCAAATGTTCGGTCAAAATCTTGTCAATCGTAGTCTTGCGGACTTCAGGGATGTTCGCACAGCTCGTGAACTATCACACGCTAATTTTTAAGCATTTCTTACTCCACTTTTGCAATTGTTTCTGCTGAAAGCGAAGGCCGATCAGAACGCTGTTCGTCATGGACGTCTGTACATCCATCTTTGAACTCTCTAACCCACTTTCGCACGTTTTTGACGTGCATACACTGTGGCACATACACTTCGCATAACTGACGATGAATTTCATTGGGGATAGTGCCCCTGGCCTTCAGAAAATGGATCACTGCACGCAACTCGCACTTGGCGGCGGAAGTGATAGGAAGCTCCATCGCAAACGGCTGCCCAGCCAAGACTAATGATTGCAACGAGTTCGTTGTGGTGGGGATTTGAAGGGGTAAAACCAGCTACACGCCAGTGTTGCCGGATCTCGCGTATTGTGTTCCTCACGGCTCCAGCGCCTTGGAGACCTTATTTTACGGACACACCTCGTATGAAAGACTTTTAACAATGAAGAATAGACAAAGAAAGATTTGAAACGCTAGCTTTTCATCTTGTGTCTTAACGAGATAAAACATCTTCATTAAGTGTCGGTAGGCAACTTAATATTGAGACAAGGAATATTAATTTTAATTCTACAAAAATTGAGATTTTAATCAAATTGGATTTAAGATTACTCCAAGTGTATCTCTCTATTTTACAAAAATTCTTTATATTCATGGTACATTAGAATTCAATTCCCGGCACTGTATTGGAACATACCGCCTGTATTCATCTTTGTAGAGAAAGAGAAAAAAGGAATGAATGAAACAAAAATAAAAATTATAAAAATTTAGATAGGAAATATCCTGCACTGTATATAATTTTTTGACCCCGCAGCATATTTAGGTTGAACTATTTCTTTGGCGGAGTGTGCATCTGTAGCTCTTCTGCGCGATTACAATGCAACTCGACGTCCTCAACTCGGTCCCCAGGATTACAAACATAATAATTTATAACAGTCACTAAAATTAGTTACGTAAATGGTTTAACGTTAAGATTTTCCAAATGACTTAAATTTTATAATCATATTTATAATATAACAAATAATTAAAATGAGCGATTTACGCTTCATGTTTACAAAATTCTATTTCGTCTGCCCACAACTACAGAAGGCATAGTAAATTACTACATAGTTTCTTGCTATAGAGTAAGTATCCTAACGTTTCCAAAATAAATGAAACACAAGTGTGCCCTGGATTTCCAAATTTAATATGAACTCAGACCCTTATACGCCACGTTTTACATGCGAACTCAACACGAAGGTTTTCTTTCTAATTTTGCAAAATATTTATAATTTTCATAACACTAATGCAAATATCGTTAAGTATTTACCATCGTAGATGCTTGTACAGTTTTCCAAATAAGAACAGTACGCTGTGGCAAATTTTTGTTTCAAAATTGGGTGCAAAACTACCATTAGCGATTATAAGTCCAAGGATTCTTACAATCAATAAAACAGATTTAAAACTTACATTCTGCTTTCTCTTTCCTTTGTTTAAGATTACTTTTATTGACTGTATATGTGGGTAAGGAAATGTAAAGATTACTCTACGAGGATAAAGCTAAACAGGCCTACCTTTTTCAGGCCATGATATTTTAGAAGTATCGACCAGTTTCCTTTTGCACAAGTGTAAATAACTAGCCATAATGTTATATTATAACCAGATATTTACAGGTGTATGTGAACATTGACGATGACTCCAAATAAACATTTAAAATAAGAATTTCTACCTAACAGAGAACCATGACTTTTCTTATACGAAATATTGACCACAAATATTTCAATAAATCTGGTATAACATTTCTCGTAATACAGCGGAATACTCACTTTTCAACTCTTTGCCATCAGGAGTGCAGGTTCCCTTATCCGTAAGACACTTGAAGTAGCCCATCAGGAGTCTGTCATTGTGGATGATTCCATCAACGTCCACTCCGTCGTACTTGGTGGTGTACTTGTCCTCGGCAGCCAGAGCTACCACGACAGCGGCCAGAACGACGAAGACCTTCATGTTCTCTAGTGTTGCTAGATTCCTATTTCATGTAGAGCTGGACTCAAGAAATGGTTTATATACCTATCTAATGACGTAAGAACTGCTGTGGTTGAGTTCTCCTGATCAGTCCGCCTCTCTGCCCCTTCGTACACCAGGATTCCAGGATTCAATAGACTGTTTTCTTTTATTTCTTCTTGCTAAACGCCACTATTAGATACATCTTCTCTATTTATTTTGCTATCTCTTTTCTGTGGTCTCAAGTTCATTTTTTATTGACTGGTTCGTGTCTATTCCGAGAAACTTGCGTCATACTTGCAAACCAAAATGCTCCGCTGTATTAATTACCAGTTCACAAATACCGGTTTGTAGCTGACGTTGAATGAATCATTCGCACACACCAGGTTTTAAATCTTCACAAGTTTATGATGCATTTTATCTCTTAATGAAGTTATTTAGAATCTCAAGTTAGAAGACGTAATATATCCACTAAAATCATCGCCTCTGTTCATTACAAAAATGCTTAAAATGTATACCAATAGTTAAATTATCGCTTTATCCAGATTGGTCTTATATTTGTAGAATATAGGTTGGTTTAAGTTGTAGGGATCCAATTTTTTCTCAAGTCTTGCAACTCAAGTACACAAATGGTTACAAGGCTCATAGCTTTGTTTGAAAATAAGTAGAAGGCATAGTATTTAAAATTCAAAAATAAATATTGGATAATCTGTGAAAGTGGGAAATTAACATAATATTCATCTCGTTCTTAGTACAATTTTGCAGTGTTTTGACTTTACGTAGTGCAAATTTTCACATAAGAGATTAAAATTACCTTAAGCGTAGTTCCTGATAGTTGTAAAATAGCCTATAGTTTTCTTTCAGTCATAAAGTATAAGTGTGCAAAATTGTCTAAACAGGTCAATGTTCACTTACATATGTTAAGACTCGATGTTAGGAATTACAAATAAGGGTAGCTTAATTTTATGAAAGCTACTGGATTTACAACTTTGTTATGTTTACAAAATTCTAAAACGCAACCGTATCTTTTCTTGAAATCATAATAAAAGTGCTCCTTAAAAGGTTGAGTGAAATCAGAAATTAATTTGGTGTTATGAATGGAGTATTTACGTCTGTAGCTTCTCCTATCTCTAGAATGATACCATTTTGAAACATTTTGAGCGGCAGAATTTTTCCCTTTTCGACTAAAAGTAATTGAAAGCCTCCGATATCTCCAAAAAGTGTTATAATATTTCGTTCTATTTAGTTCAGTGAAACGGTATTTTAATTGGATGATACAAGTAAGTAAATTTCCCTAACCTAAGAAATATTTTATAACGTAGCCTCTTTCCGTCAGACAGAGAAGACTTTTCACAGAAGATTTAAATTATACACTAATGCCTATTATTATATATTATTGTCTTGCAGAGAAAATAATGTACACTCGAAGTTGTTCATAAAAGCCAAAGCCAAGGATCAGCAATAGAGAGCACTTGTTTACAGAGCCCGGATATATCAAGGTCAATAACTGGATCCCTCTCATAATTACAATTAACATTATATGTATACTAAGTAAAAGGGAGCAAGAATTTCGTTTTCATTTCTGTTATAAAAATGAAACACTGACAAAAACAGAAACAAAATATTTTGAACACTTGAAGTTCAGAGTATTCTAAGCTCTACCAAGGTTAATTGTTCTTTCACACTAGTCATGTGCAGAACAAAGAACAGAAATAGTGGTGTACAACCTAATAATGGTCTGAACTATAAAGCCCGGGCCTAAAAATACACACAGCGCAGTAAGTCGCCATTAAGATAGTCGACTCATGTTTTATGAGAAGTTTTAGTGGTTTACCAGGAAAAACAGTTGGAGAATTTGTCATTCTGGCATGTTGGCCATGGTAACTCAATGATAAGAGCAACCGGACTGATACCGGAATATCCGTGGTTCAAATTCTGACTCTGCCATTGAACATTTCAGTCTGACTCTACCTTTTTCTACTGAAGTTCATTGTTTCTTTTTCTTCTTACTAGAAAAATTAAACTGCAGGTAAAGAACCGCTAAATCTGATTTATTGCGTTCACACGACTTTCGTTTCTCATTCTTGAAAAACTATTCTTACAAACACATATTATTTGATCTACCCAAATTTAATAGAGATAAATATTTGCATAAATTAACTTATTGAACATTTATTGTAAGTAGAAGAAGAATTAGGAAAAACACTAATTTTAAGCAATAGCCCAATCTTCTGGCTTTGAAATTCTGCTCTCTTTACATAGCAAAGACACAGAGAAACAAACAATAACTCAGAAATATTTAACTCTGCAAACCTTAATTGAATTGGTTTAGGTAAGTTTTTAAACTCCGCGTCATGGCTGAGTGGTTAGACCGCTTTGCTCTCACCTGCCCGTCTCGGTAGCGTGGTGGTAGCGTGACTACCGCACGTTCAAGAGGTTTCGAGTTTGAATCTCTGTATAAGGTTTATCCGTGGTTTTCCCTTATCCTGCAAGATGAATGTCGGGTAACTCTAAGCTCTATGGACCCTGGACTCATTTGAGCATCATTTCACCCATTTCATTCATCGTCCGATATGACTTAACGTTGGAGGACGTAAATTAGTTTTAAAAAATTTACCCTCACCAAGGCGGCCCGGATTCGATCCTAGGCGACCGCAATGTGATATTGTGGATAACATGGCGTTGGGACGGGTTTCCTCCGGGTCCTCCGGTATCTCCCACCAGCATTCCACCAATTGCTCATCATCATCTTTCCTGCCACCTCATCTGTCTCGTATTTTCACTTCCGGCGTTTGGCTGATCACTCATTCTGGAATCTCTCTGATCAGGAAACCTCAACCCATTGCCTAAGAGCCTCGAGGTTCCGCGGTTCAGAAGGTCCTATGTCCTACTTAAAGGAAATAAAGTAAGTTATTAATTTGATCCTTAATGGAACCTACACATTTTATATATTAAGAATTTGCCTCTCTTAGGTTTACGAGTAGGTAAAGTAATTCAGAATAAAGAGGACCATAAAATTATTTTTAATAAATTGAATATACGCATTTCATTTGTAACGAAAACATTTTAAATGTATGATAGTTTTGTTAAAATCATTAGAATCATTTTTAAGAAAATCATAATTTCATAAAATGTCTGCATGTAAAGAATAGTTTTCCGGAGACATCTTTTCTGGGAAATCTTCATTTCGCATTATTGGAAGATGCTGAACTTAAATTCCAAGTGACATTCAACCAACTTTTTGTTTCAGACAGACGCACGTAGATTTACACACACACACACACACACACACACACACACACACACACACACACACACACACACACACACACACACACACACACAATCCCAAAGTAGAATGTTTGTGTGAAATGCAATACATGATTTCTCTACTTATCTTAAATATTTAGGAGATAAATTAATTACTTGCAGCCATTTATCTTAATTTTCTTTTGTTCAACCAAAATATTAATGCTTTGCTATATTAATTTTGGCAAAAGCCTTAAGAATACGATCACAAAAGTAGCACAGCTTTTTGTTGAATCACAAAGGCATATTTTTATAAAATATATCTTCTCATAGACGCGAAGACTACCATCACAACTTTGCAAATTGTCTGAATAAGTGGTTGTTTTTGGATGCGCATTTTCTAATCATATTACAAATATCGGGGAACTCTAAGCTCAGTGGATCCCAGGGTCATTTGAGCACAATTTCACTCATTCCATAGACGGTTGCTTAACTAAATATTACTTTATGATTAATCAATAATAATAATAATAATAATAATAATAATAATAATAATAATAATAATAATAATAATAATAATAATAATAATAATAATAATAATAATAATAATAATAATAATAATAATAATAATAATAATAATAATAATAATAATAATAATAATAATAATAATAATAATAATAATAATAATAATAATAATAATAATAATAATAATAATAATAATAATAATAATAATAATAATAATAATAATAATAATAATAATAATAATAATAATAATAATAATAATAATAATAATAATAATAATAATAATAATAATAATAATAATAATAATAATAATAATAATAATAATAATAATAATAATAATAATAATAATAATAATAATAATAATAATAATAATAATAATAATAATAATAATAATAATAATAATAATAATAATAATAATAATAATAATAATAATAATAATAATAATAATAATAATAATAATAATAATAATAATAATAATAATAATAATAATAATAATAATAATAATAATAATAATAATAATAATAATAATAATAATAATAATAATAATAATAATAATAATAATAATAATAATAATAATAATAATAATAATAATAATAATAATAATAATAATAATAATAATAATAATAATAATAATAATAATAATAATAATAATAATAATAATAATAATAATAATAATAATAATAATAATAATAATAATAATAATAATAATAATAATAATAATAATAATAATAATAATAATAATAATAATAATAATAATAATAATAATAATAATAATAATAATAATAATAATAATAATAATAATAATAATAATAATAATAATAATAATAATAATAATAATAATAATAATAATAATAATAATAATAATAATAATAAAGGTATATATAACAGCATGATTTATAAACACCATTTATCCATTA
The DNA here is from genome assembly GCA_030765055.1 of Mantis religiosa. Taxonomy (NCBI): domain Eukaryota; kingdom Metazoa; phylum Arthropoda; class Insecta; order Mantodea; family Mantidae; genus Mantis; species Mantis religiosa. The sequence goes on from JAUKNK010000253.1 coordinate 189,001, forward strand.
TCACGGCGACAATGGACGTTTCTTTTTCTCAGTATTTATGAGCTATCCATCACTATTCACAGCACTGAACGAGTTGTCCCCTTGACGCTGAAGGTGCTACACAGCCGATAGTTTCATACACAGAAATAAGCTTTCGGGCATTTATGATACGAGCTTTAAGTTAAAGGTATGCACTCTTATTATGCTATATATAAAAGCTCCAAAATATGCTTTATTTTCATTTTAGTACGTCTTGTACAGCAGAATTAATATTTGACATGTTAGTCTTTGAAACTATTGTTAAGGACAAAAAAAATTATTTTTCCTTACCTATTTGATTTAACTTCTTAAGTATAAGGCGATTTAATTGTTTAAGTATACTGGAAAACGTACACCACAACCTTTTTTGTAAGCATATTAATTGAGTGCATTGATATGTGTATTCTTTCACGCAAATTATGTATTATTCTAAAAAAGATTCTGAAAGTTTTGCTAAATATGTCTGCAGAGAAGAATTAGACGGAAAAAGTAAACTGTAGCAGTAAAAATTAATGTTATTTTTTAAAAAGTTATCAATACACTTAACATTTTACTTCATTTATAATAACGTATGAAATTAATTAATTAGATATGTCAAAACTATCACAAAAACTATCACAATTGCGCCTACACCCACTTACCATTAAACTGTGAAATTGTAAATTGAAGAAACTGGACATTTTGTCACACAGCTTAGTATCTCCAAACTATTATAGCGTTTCTATGCATTTATTTCACACAGATATGTGAAAAAGGAACTTTCTTTCCGATTGAGTAATGATAACAGAAAAAAAAACAAGCATTAAATACTTCTGGGTAAGGAATACAATTAGTGCAATCAGGTAGCTGATCTCGTGTATGGGAGGTCCGCAATTCAAATACAATAATTTCGAGACAATTTTGACTGATATTTTCTCCTTAACTTGCTAATACTGTGGAGGCACTCTTGACGTACCTTGAAAAATTGTTTTCCCAAAATTCATTTCTGAATATAATTTTATTTCATGTATATCAGCACTTGATGTGTCGTGTGTACTGAAAGCAGATATTAAACATTATTAAAAATTCTTGGTCATATTTGTATATTTCCTACTTCATGTATATTACTATGAAGTAATTATGATTTTCTTCAGCATATTTAATTTTTATTCGCAATATGTCAAAGAAAATAACTTAAAACTAGGATTTCAGAAAAGATAATATCGAGGAATTACCTTTAGTTCGCTACGAACGTCATGGAAAATTTGCAGATCCAGAATTCCTGCTTCCACTCAATTCCATAAGTGGATCCATTACACACAGCTGGTAAGCAGGATGACCTTGGATCTAGTTTTCTCCCTGTCTTCGGAAGCCGTCTTAGCGACAGGTGAATCATTTACCTACAACCTAATAAATATAGTTCCAGCGCTTGAGCTTCTACCAAAAAAAACGAACATGTAGTTAAGTATATTTTATTGAGTTTCACTGTTAGTCGTAGCTTTTAGAAACATTCAATGATTATTTAATAATTTAGGGTAATTTTGTTATATTTTTTTAATAAAGTTGCAGCAATGAAAATCTAGCATACAGATACATTTTAAAGGTGTGATCGATGGCACCAACTCATTTCAGGCACAGAAGCTAATGATAGTGCATCAAAATATGTGTACAAATATACAATGACTTCCATAAATAATCGGACAGACCTTGCATTTCACTATGGAGTGCTCTGTTAAGCAGAGTAGATTATGTGTATCAATCTCAAGGTACTCCTTGTGTTAAGCAAAAATCATTTGCTGTGAATATCCATTTTAGAGATTGAAAATGTGGCTAAACTAAGAGCTTCCCCATTCATCTTGTTTACAGCATAAGTTTACGACACAGAAAGAATCGGACAGCATAATTGAAATGCAATACAGACGAGTAGATAAAGTCTGACAGTAGAAAAAACAACATCGTAGAATTAGTACGTCAACTGTCACCAAAAAGAAGGCAAGAGCATAGTATGGGACCCAGAGGTAAGCAGAGTACCTTTGAACAGAGACAGTGATCTATCACAATGAAAGGAACAAAACATACCAGGAAATAGCAGGATTGTGAATCTTAGCAAAAGTAAAGTTAGTGACATAATTCACCGGTATAAGTATGAAGACAGAATTGAATTTCGAGCAAAGCCAGGGCGACCAGAACTTCTTACCGATAGCCAGGAGTCTTATACTATGCGAAAGGTAAAACGGAATCCGTATGTAAGTGCTCCGGTGATTTGTGCTGAGATTCAGGAAGAACTGGGACTGACAGTTAGCCCTGAAATAGTCAGAAGAGCCATGTAAAAACAGGATTTTAATGGCCGCATAGCCAGAAAAAAAAAAACCATACATTTCTATCAAGAATAAAAGAAAGCAATTAAAATTTGCCAAAGACTTTGTTAACAAGACAATCTATTGGTGGGACCAAGTTATTTTCTGTAACGAAAGCAAATACAACCTTGCTGGTTCCTATGGCAGAGTGGTTGTGTGGAGGAAACCAAACACGGAGCTGGAAGAGCGCAATTTACAAGGCACAAACACGGCGTTGGGAGTCTAATGGTATGGGGTTGTATTTCCTCAACGGGAGTGGGAAAGCTGGTGTTCATAGACACAACTATGAACAAAGAACTCTATCTTAGACTATTACAGAAAAATTTAAAACAAAGTGCAGAAATAATGGGTATTTTGGTCAGCTTCTCATTTTATCAGGTTAATGATCCGAAGAATGCGTCCCACATTGTGCAGCTATTGTTACTTTACAACTATCGTCATGTACTGCATCCACCCCCTCAGTCCCCGGATTAACCCCATAGAAGCAGTATGTGATAAACTGGAGAAGGCCGTCCGGAAGACCCCATCACCTTCAAGCAGCACTTGAAGGAGAGATTGCAAGAGGAATGGAGCGAACTTTCTACAGCCTACCTCAAAAATCTGGTTCACAGTATGCCAAATAGGTTGCGAGAAGTAGTGAAAAGAAGAGGGAGAGTCACAAAGCACTAAGCCATATTTTGTATCACCCTCAAGTTATGTCCGATTACTTTTGAGGGCCAAAAAGGTCATATTTCTTTCTAATTCTTAAAGAAGCATGCATTATATAACTTTTATGTGAAATAACATTTATTTTCTTGCAAGAACGACCCATTTAACTGTCAATTATCATTAATTTCAATAAAATAGCACATCAAATGTTTATTTTCACTTTCAAAAATTAGTACTCTGCTTTGTCCGATTATTTATGGGAGTCTCTGTATGTAATTATCCGCAATTTAAACAAAAAAGTATTATGACAAACAGGTAATCATTCCAAATAATCTAGATCCATTATGCATCTTGAGCAATGATGAGTAGGTCTATGGTTTGCATGTAATTCAGCAAACGTATACCATTTAACGTCAGCATGTCTTCTTTACAAAGTGTTTCAGGCAGAACGATCTCTTGAGGTCAAAGGTGCACCAACAGAAAGGTGCATTTACTGAGAGATTATTTAAGGGCTCCCAGCACAGCCTGGCAGCAAGTGCTATGAAGAGGGTTAATAACGTTCTGCTGGGCTTTTGCTCAGTACCGGAGATGGAAGCACTTCAGCCTTCTGCAACAATACAGTTTATTGTGCAGCCTCAAGAACACTGCGAAATTCAAATCCTCTCATCGTAATAAACCAAAATGATCTATCTTGAAGCAAAATCCGGAGCACACAATGTTTATTGTGCCATTTTAACTTGTCACCAGAAATAATCCCTACCTCGATGTCATCAGTACCATATTCGTATATCCATTATTACATTATCCTCGACTAATGGTATCAAGGGTGAACCTGCTCCAAGGAAAGCAAAGATAGTCCCATTGACCCTCAAAATGCTAGCGACACCATTCTGAGATGCGAAGTCACCGAAAAACCACATAACTGTACAAGCTTGTGTTTTGCATCGTTTTGCAAACTTAACAAAGCTTCGGAACTTAACTTTTTTCTATGAATTTCTAGAATTCTTGCAATTCTGATTCAAAATCCCCATATTTATCATGGTAGAGGAGATATCCAAAATAGTTATGCATAACATATAAATCATAAATAGAATAAATAATTTAAAATAAATTTATAATAATATAATTATTTCATCGTGTGGAAAAGTTAAGTATTCCAGAAGTCAGTTTGTTGTTTTCTAAAAGCAACGACCGCCCTCGCTGAAGGGTGAAATTTTCTTTGGTTGCAGTATTATCCTCCAAAGATGATAGTGACGTCAATTTAAAAGACGAGAAATCAATAAACCAGAATTTCTAGTTAATGAAAATTAAAGCTTGTGTGAGCTGTTCGTAAAGCTAAAACCTCTCATATAAAACTGAGAGGAAACATTACAGTACTATTTTTAGGAATCATGATTCCGAAATCAGTCCATTTTGAAGTTGTTCCTTAGCTTTTTTTCTTAACACAATTGAAGTTGACTATCATAGAAACCCAGCCAAGATAACGAATTTAGGGTATTTGTGACACCTACATTATGAAAATTACGTTACTTAACTTGCAGAGAGATATCATTAAAATCAGTCCTTACAAGGGATGCCTGTGAGGCCTATCGTCCATATTTAAATAATATATTCTATAAGCCATCTAATATTTTCCTAGTAACAAATATTCTTTAAGATTCAGACAATATGCGTTATCCAGTCTATTAGAATGAATCACACAAATACACGTTATAGGTGCATTTGTACAATGCCAAATTGCAAATAGGATTTGTAACCACAACAGAAATAAGTAGCTAGTACCCATTCTTGCTACATGGGACATCATAGGTGGTGACTATGATATGAAGTAAAATTAATTTGGGAATGGAATTTTGGCAAACAAACGTTATAGATCTAAGATTAGAGCACCTCACCGTATTTGCTAATTATAGGTATTGAAGAAACCCTCTAAAAATCTTGTCATAAAGGACGTTCTGACGAGATTTGGACCCCCAGCTTCTGGAATAGGTGCCCCACATGCAACACGTGGTACAACCATACTAGTGAACTTAATTTTTTTTTTTTTTTTTTTTTTTTTTTTTGAAGTACGTTCATTTTCGAAATCCCTTGCTTTTCGCTGGTAGTCATAAGTCTGGAGTAGAACAAACATTTTAAACTTCTCAGCAGTTAAGAGAAGGAACTGAATTCAATTTTCACACCAATTCACCTCGGAAGAAATCTCATCAAATCTCTACCAATTGAATTCAAAGAGTTTCTCCGTCTTCAAGATAAATTCGAAACCCAATATTTGTCTAAACTTTCTACCATCTACATGATTGCGTTTTGAACTCTCTGAGATGGTTTTATAGTAATACCTGTAGAACTAGAGGAAACTTTTAGGGGGAAAAATTGTGTTAAAGCTACCCTATAGGGAGAAACTTGCACCATTTAGACAAATATTTTGATAGAATCCGGCATTTCGCAATTTATGTTTATGATAACGATTGGAGTCTGGTTGCAGTGTTGCAGTATTAAAGTTGCGCTATTCTTCGTGTTTTCAGTAAGTTTATGTTCTATTTCGGATGGTGCAGGCTCTAGTTCATATTCGTGCTTGTGTAGTTCCACATTCGATTCTCCATTGTGACTGCCCTGGGCTGGTTTTTCAGTGATAGGTGAGTGGAGAGGTGGATTATTTACTACACGAACTTCTACTGTATGTTGTCGTCTGTCATTTTAAACAGTCGCACGGAAGTTGGTGACCTGATGCAATTGGCGGATATGCTACAAGATCTTTTCTTTCTTAGCGTTCCTGCCCAAAACTGCCATAGTGGAAGGGATGGTAACGAAACGGTTGGTGCAATCTAGAAACCTAAAGGACCCCGCTCTTTTGCACCTACTGCCATCATATGCTCACCCTTGATATCCCCTCATGTTATCTCTTCCTCCAAGAGAAGTCACAGCATTGCTCGTAGTGATGAAAATATCCTTTAACCTCTACATAGTACTGGGTATTATTAAAGCTTCAATGAACTGAAAAATGGTCGGTTGAGGATCATCTTTATTGCTTAATTTTCATAAATTTATAACTGTACACTTTTACGTTAATTTCCACTTAATTAAAGTATGTACAGAAATGTTGTAATTTAACTAAAAGTTCAATATTTTACTTCTGTAAGAAGCACGCACATCTCCGATATCCCATGAAAAGAAAGAAACTAAAAGGTAAGGATTTCAAAGAGATTCTGTTTAGTGATTGTGATTTCACGGTGTGAAATATGTTTGTGTATATGACCAATTTTAGATTATATTTGATTATATTATAAAAGAAAAGGCCGATATATCCAAAGGCCAATACATGGTAGCGTTTAAGAATGGGGCTAAAGATGTAAGCTTTTTCTGAATATAATTTTTGATTAATAAACACTTATTACATTTTATTCATCCATCAAAAGCTATAATCATGTTGGTTAGTGTATAACACTTGTGCTTTATTCACATTTGAAAAAGAACAGACGTTTAGAATCATTATAAATAGCCTAAAAAAACACTTTTGTGTTCTCTTTATACAGTCAGAAAACCATAAAGCTTGCAGCTAAATTTTATTACAGAAAACAAATGTATCTTATTTCATATTAGGAAGGAACTTCCCTATGACATTAACGATTTCTCTGATATACTGTGGAATTACGAAAGGAATCATTTCTTAGAAATATTTGCATTAACATGAAGAAACGAAGATATAGCTTTATAAGAATAATTTGTAGCATACATTTATGAAATTAAATGGCAATGCGTACAGAACATTATGTGACAGCTGCACATAAAGTTTAAAATAAAGTATGTATGCAGTCGTAAGCACACGAACAAGTGAGGACAGAAAGGCATTCAATTGAGCACGAAATGGATTTCTTTAAACCAGTAATAGCCAGCTCGCCCAAGGGAACAATTGAATATCAGTTTTTATTTACTTTTTTTTTGCCGGGACGTTCATTTCTACAGTCGTTTTTAACTGTTCTGGCCATAGCAGAGAATTTATTGTTTTAATCCTTTCTTACGTTAGTATACTATATAAATATTTTCAAAAGCACGTTGACTGCAGTTACAAATTCTATGGAATGCAGGCAATAATCCTATTTAAATTGAATATTTTCCCTCACTATATATAGAACCAGAGACAGAGAGAACACAGCTAGCAACTACAGGAACAGAAGCAGTCACAACTTAATTATATTCATTTTAGGTGAAGCCATTTGAGACAATATGTCGTTCCCACTACATTTTTCCTCCCACATTAATTAACCTCAGAGTTTTATATGATTTACATGAAAAATGTTTTCAGTACGATTGCACTGTTATGAAATAAACATACACGTATGGTTATATACCTATACTATTGGAAATTTATGACATAGGTACTTATACTGTTGGAAATTTAATATGTAGGTTCCTGATATTCCTTAACATTCTACCTTCTCTACTGCCTACCATAAATTCTGTGCTACTGCGAGGTTCACAGAGTTACAGAGTCATATATTTTCTAAGTATATCATTATATTACGGATATCATATATGTCTGTATATTATATCGGCGCTGGGGCGGGTTTTCTCCGGGATCTCCGGTTTCCCCCGTCATCTCATTCCACCGGTGCTCCATCTTCATCTCATGTATCATCAGTGTCATCGCCTGTGGTGCCGTATGTAGTAAAAGCGGGCGTTAAACACTACAAATTACATTTAATTTCATTGTATATTATATATTTATAAATTCCGAAACAAATCCCTTTCTAGAGAATTCTGGATATGTTATAAAGTAAAGACTCTCAAATTGTGAAATAGGTCTTTGTCTTCAGATTGAAAGCTTCATGTTAGAGGTTGCTTCTTCATCGTAATTTGAACCACGTTTTCATACATTATAAAAAAAGACATTTATAGATATTTATTTCCAATTGTATAAAGAGTGCATTTAAAATGAAAAAAAGAAACGCTTCTAAATTTCTGGAAATATGTAATTTATAATTGTGTAGATGCTCTACTGTGCCAAATTGCACAGAGTACCTTAGACCAATGACGTAAGTTCGTCGGTACAGCCAGCGCAATGAGAGAGGGAAGGGGAGTAAAACTGGCAACAAAAGTAAAACAAAGAATCTTACAGCAACATGTTATGCTAATCAATCGAAAATCCTGGAATGGACAAGGACAAAAAGTGAACAATAAGTGTTTATTTGCGTCATGAAATGAGCGTATAAAATAGGTTTCGACGCCCAAAGCTTCACCAGATTTCTCGAGAATAACAGAAGAGACAAATATTGAAGAAGATGAAGGTATTCCTTGTGCTAACAGCAGTTGTTGTGGTGGTTCTGGCTACCGAGGAGAAGTACACTACAAAGTTCGACAATGTCGACCTGGATGAAATTCTCAGCAACGAAAGACTTTTTAAAGCATATCTCAACTGTATTATGGATAGGGGAACCTGCACTCCTGATGGTAAAGAGTTGAAAAGTAAGTACCTAGTGTTGGATATGTCATCGACCGTTAAATGCAAGCTTATTTGTGACTTTTGTAGTAATTCTTTTTATAAATTTGCATTTACATTATTATTGACATTTCTATTAAAAAATTAATTTGCTACACTGACAAATCTTTCTCTACACCTGCATAGTACATTCCTACGAACACTTATGCCTCTGCGTGCTTTGTGATATTCCAGATACATATTTGCAGAATTACCTTGCCGCAGGTGCACGGGAAATAAAGTAACTTTAACTGATAGTCAAATATTTAAAGATGGAGCTGACCAATGAGTTTGAAATTCCGTTAACTTTGCATGGCCAAGAGATAAATAAATTAAAAACGACTTCTCATTTCAGAAAACTATAAGTATTGAAAATGTAAACAAATAATAAGGAATGTATTCAAAATGATTCACTTTAATTTAGAAAAGTGTATCATTCTTAAAGTGTGTGTATTAACCAGATTTTCATTTCGGTTTCCAAGTTATGTAAAGATGTACCAGAATGAAGAAGACTTCTCATAACATTCCCAGCAAATTCAAGATATGCATTTTATTTGTCATGAAAGTGTCTTAAACATTTTACATCTTAAAGTCTGTACAGCCATTTTGACCAAACTAAAATTTTAGAAAAATGTTTCATTTAAGACTGGGGTAAATCAGTCATGGGAATGAGGGACTAGAGATAGTCTATTATGTCCCATAAAGGGCAAGGACCTCCTATTCTTGGGGTGGCTGTGTCGACTCCAACTTAGCGAACTATTTCGTGTTCGCGTTGTGTCGGTTTTCGTCATTTTCTCTTGTTCCAATTCGCACTTATTCACCTGCACTCGCACACGTGCACTTGTATTTTGTCACCCATGGATCTCCTTCTTTCGTGTCGAGCTGTTGCAGACCACTGTTGTCCTGTTTGTGCTACCAAGGAAAATACTCAACTTAAATACCAAGTTTGGTATTTAAATATTATTCGCCCTTTAGTTATGCCTTTCAAAAGCAAATCCTCACCCACACCCGCATACCCACACACGCACATACGGACCTCTCTCTAAACATATTTTTTTTTGGATTCTGGGGAATTCAAATCGTGTATCATGATATCAAATATTTGTGTGAAAAAAAAAAATACTTTTCCCACTTACTGCACATACGTAGTGCAAAGAGTTAAAATGTCCTTTTTAAACTCAGAGGGTCACAAAACATTCACTTAAGGTGAAATCTCCATATCAAAACTTTGAGTGGAAATACTTCACCTATCTAAATACGTAGTAAGAAAGAAATAAAGTTCACCTAAAAATAGCAGTATTGAAAAAAATTCAATAAATTAAACCAAAATGACATAAAGCTCACGTCATTAACCATTTACATATTTGTGAACATAAATAGGTGCAGAAGATATTGCTTTCCATACAAAAGTTTAATGTCAAGATTTTATTGAAAGTAAAAGCCTTTGTGTCTCTTGAATCCGAAAAAAGAAAAGCACTTTCAGAAATGGCTTCATTTTAAGTGCTTCGCGGCTTCCACTAATGCGACCAAGATTTGCAAGAGAATCTCTTCAGCTCCAAACAAACCTTTATATAAAGCATTTAATAGCTATGTAGAATATATACACATATATATATACATATCATTGAGGCATTTAAGATATACACCAATGTTTTAATTTTGGCCATTAGCCGTCTGGAGTCCTTTTCACTGTGAATGGTTTTGTATAACGATGGGAAACACGTAATAGATAGACAAAATCATACTACATAAAAACTATAGTTTTTGTTAAAGTACTAAATTAATTTCAATTTATTTGTTATTTTTGGAACTAACAACAACAATAACAATAATAATAATAATAATCATAATCATAATAATAATCATAATAATGATAATGATAACAACAACAACAATAATAATAATAGTAATAATAATAATAATAATAATAATAATAATAATAATAATAATAATAATAATAATAATAATAATAATAATAATAATAATAATAATAATAATAATAATAATAATAATAATAATAATAATAATAATAATAATAATAATAATAATAATAATAATAATAATAATAATAATAATAATAATAATAATAATAATAATAATAATAATAATAATAATAATAATAATAATAATAATAATAATAATAATAATAATAATAATAATAATAATAATAATAATAATAATAATAATAATAATAATAATAATAATAATAATAATAATAATAATAATAATAATAATAATAATAATAATAATAATAATAATAATAATAATAATAATAATAATAATAATAATAATAATAATAATAATAATAATAATAATAATAATAATAATAATAATAATAATAATAATAATAATAATAATAATAATAATAATAATAATAATAATAATAATAATAATAATAATAATAATAATAATAATAATAATAATAATAATAATAATAATATCCTTATGTCTTACTTTCAGGATATTTGTATTTAGAAACTATAAATTTCGTTGAAAAGTTTTCTATATGGCTTTCTAAATAAATTCATGAGCCTTTTTAAATTACAAAGTATTTTTAAACTTGAACCATAATCCTAAAATGTAGGAGGAAGATAATTGGAAACTAAAATTCATTTTCACTTTTTTCCATGTGGGTGCTCAGCTCTGCACTCCATAAAGTTAAATAATAAGTAATAAAGCTTAAGAGCTTAAACTATAACTCATGTTTAGAATATCACAGTTTTCATTTAACTTTTAAATAAAATAAAATGAAATAAAATTAAGTCTTTCGATTTTAAGTTTGCTTACCTTCTTGTTATACCTAATAGAATTACTTAATGCATTGGTGTACCGGTATCCGTAAACATTACCAAGTAGAATCGATCTGCGGTAACGTGGGAAGTTCGGATTCGAGGTCCAAGGTTCGACAGGTCAATCTGACCATGACTTTTAATCATGGTTTCTTTCAGGTGGTAAGACGATGCTAGTTTGTTCAACTTTAACCATGACTTTCCTGTCCATTTCCTGTACCCATCATTTCCTTCATCTCTTTCAGGGTAGAAGGACAGAGCCACGGTTGCGAGTGGGTAGTGGTGCTGCAGCTTATGAAGGTTTGTCCCTGGTGTCAATCGGACTTCTATGAGCAGCTTCCCTTGAGTAACCTTTGAAGGGCTCGGGACGGATTGAATATAGTTGGATGCATTCAATCTGGAATTGCTGGGGATCCGTCTATTTTTCACAAGTTATCTTTAGGACCTGGTCACCTTTTGGATCTTCCTCTTATCCCTTCTTCCCTACCAAGTGTTACACTCGAAGCCCAGCGGTCACTTTGGGGTCACTCTGGTCTACATGTGCTGCTCTGTCCTGGTTTTGGATATCCCCTTTCTATAATGCACCTTTACCTTTGTAAGCACTGGTTGGCTATAAATAATATTTAATTTCTATATATGTCAATTTAATAAATGGTGTTGTAGAGATTCTCAAGAAATTGGAACTACTGTTACAGGTGCAATTCCTGATGCCCTGACTAACAAATGCCAGAAGTGCAATGAACGTCAAAAGGAAGGCGCTAAGAAGGTGATCAACCATTTGATTGAGAAGAGGCCAGAAATATGGCAGGAGCTCAAAGCAAAATTTGACCCTAAGGGAATCTACGAGAAGGAATATGCTGAAGAAGCACGCAAGCAGGGTGTAAAAGTCTAATTCTGTTTCAGCATTGCCAAAAGTCTCATTTCTTCATTGTAACCCATAATCCATTATAACATGTCTGAACTGCTTTTGTATCTGTTTAAAATTGTAAACCTTAAAATTCAGGGAGTAAAGTTGTAATAGTTGTGTTACTAAAGTATGTTCAGAACTTGAAAGCCTTCTAGTATCATCACATAATTGAATGCAATTAAACATTGAGAAATATATAGCAATATGCAACTCTACAGGAATGTACAAGACACAATTTGCTGAAGAAGCACGTGAAATTGTAATTCCTGTTCAACATCAGCAAATTCACTATATCATGTCTGAATTATGACGCTCTACGTTAAATTGTAGACCTTAAAATTGTGGAATAAAATTATCATTGTATTGTTAAAATAAGTTTTGATGATTGTTCATACCATGAATGCCTTCCATAAAAATCCTTGATATATTAAATGAAAACACTGAAAATTAAATATGTTTAATATTCTAAGAGCATGAAAAAGAAATGCCTTCATGTTTTATGCTCCTCTGTCTTGTTTATTTATTATTTTAACCTTTTATTAAGTAGTAAATATTAACATTCGTGCGGCGCAATGGTTTTATGTTATTTTCTGGTTTAACTCTAATTATTGAAGTAATTAATAAATACTTTTGCACCTCTATTTGTGAACATAAAAAGATCTGACTTATTGTAGGTTATTACCACCTCCTCTAATGATGTAGTTCTGTGTGAAAATTGGGGTGCTTTTACACTACTTCCCCATCTTCTAAATTAATTTTATCGTTTAATGTCAACAATAATTTGCTCAATATTAAACGATATTGAACAAATCGTTCAACTACTACTATAGTAATTGAACGATTTGTACAACTACTATAGTTGTACAATATAGTAGTACAACTATATTAGTATTGCCTTATATTGTGATTGGAAAATGGTGTTTTATAAGAGGCTAAATGATATATCAAATAACGTGCACTCATTTTTGGTATATTATATATATATATACATATATATTATTTCATTTGTCTCTCTTTCTTGCTTTTCTCCACCGAAATGCAGAACAATTTATTTAAGGGAAATTAATCATTTTTTCACACTAGCCGTGTGTAGGACGCACTATGCAAGGGTAGAGCGAGACTGAAAAGTTCAATGTTATAGTCGGGATTTGAACCACAGGTCTTCTGTTTAGAGCGGCTGGACGGATACCAGAATATCTATGGTTCAAATCCCGGCTATGGCATTGAATTTTTCAGTCTGCCTCTACCCTTTCAATTTATTTAACGATAAACAAAATATGTATGTCTCAATTTTTTGCATCATAGCATATTTCTATCGAATTTGAAACACAGTATAAAATATAAAGATCTTGTAGTTTGAAAAATAGGGAACGTTGATGCTAAAAAGCTGAAACCTTGAAACAGATCTCTGTAGACCAGAGCTCGAATAATTGAATTCGACTTCATGTGACGTCACCTTACAACTGAGATACCACGAGCAGATCTCCCTAGAAAACACTTTAAACTTCTCTTATTTGATCCATGTATGCCGGAAAATGTTGCAGGTAAAAACAACTAACTTCACATACCCCAAAGTGCCTCACAGAGGTATTTTACTATTAGAGCTCCGCATGGCACGCGATAACTTCAGTACCTGCATTTCTTCGAATATTTTATTTTCCCTTTTAATTTACAGAACGAGTAGTTAGTAGATGTAATGCTACAGGTATCTCATTTCACTCACAAGAATATAAACTATTTAATACTCCATTTTTAGCCGCAGATATTAGTGTAGTCAAGTTTCGTTAAAATTAAGTTTCATTAAACATTTGGATTTAAACGTTGGTCTAAATAATTGTATGAGTATTTAAGAAAGAAATATATCGGATAATATCTTTATGGGTACCTTTGGTGCAGTAATTAAACTACTATTCCCATCTGTTTACGTGCTGTGTCACTCCAAAATTTGACATCTTTTCTGACTAAACTTTATTAAATAATAAAGTTTTCTTAAAAAGATTTATTCCTTATATTACGTAGAATCAACTGTAAATACGATCCTTATCCTTCAATCTTACAAATATAACTGGCAAAGAGGTATATGGGAGATCAGTTGGTATTAACGAATATAATAAATACACTGCTCTGCTATTAGTGTGGAGAGTAGGTAGTTGCGCGTCTGCCTCATGTTGAAGAGCTTCCAAGTTCGAATCTCGGTCAAGGTGAGCTATCTGGATAAGTTGTTTTCCAGGTTAACTCTAATTAGGGTAACTTTGCTTTATGGATCATGCGCTCATTTGAGCACATCTCACCCATTTCATCGTCAGACATTACTTGACGTTGGAAAACCGTAATTAAAAAATGATGTGGAGGCATATGCCGCATGATAGTCAAGCCAGAATTCGTTCCAGATGAACCTTTTTTCTCTTCTCAACAAGGAATCGATTATAAGAATCTGAAACTTCGAGGGTATAGAAACTTAATAATAGCTAAGGTAAATGAATTATTTTGTTGTACGCGATGTGTACCTCACGCTACATAAACATCATCTACGAGGGCTGTTCAATAAAGAATGATCACATTTTTTTAATAGTCTCCCCTGAATACGTTGCACTTGTCCCAGTGTTTCTGCCAGTCTTCAAGACATGCTGGAAACCATTTTTGAGAGAATATTCAAAATCGCCTCAGCAGCCTTCACCACTGCTTCTGATGATAGATAATGCTTCCCGCGAAGGCGTTTCTTCAAGTGAGGGAATAGAAAAATGTCACATGGGGCTAAATCCGGACTATAGAGAGGGTGAGGGATGCACTTCACGTTGATTTTTGCAAGATATTCGGCAACAACATTGGCAATATGCGGCCACGCATTATCGTGGTGCAGCATCCAGCCTGCTTCACGGAAATGTGGTCTTTTGTGCCTGATATGGCCTTGCAATGTTTTCAGGACATCCCTTTAGTATTGTCCAGTTACTGATGTGTGTGCAGGTACAACATGCTCATAAACCATTCCATGAATATCAAAGAATGAAATGACCATAACTTTCCCAGCAGAAGCAACCACAATTGCTTTTTGGGGGGTTGGTGATAAATGATATTTCCACACTGAGCTTTGCTGTTTGCTCTCAGGATCAAAATGATGTAGCCGAGTTCCAACAGCAGTGATTACGTTTGAAAGAAACTCCGGATCTTCCTCTAACATCAACTTTAACTGCATGCAGACCTGCATGCGAATGTCCTTTTGTTCGGGAATCAGCACTCTTGGAACCCATCGCGCACAAACACGTCTCATGTGTAATGTTTCTGTCACCACCATGTGGGTGGCACCCAATGAAATGTTCAGTATTTCAGAAAGTGATCTTAAGCAAATTCGTTGATCCTCTTTCACAATGGCAGCAGCAGTGTATTAAACCACCTTCGAGCTGTGCTATAGGGAAGATCAACTCTCCATAGGCCTCCTGTAACATTGTATAGGCCTCAACTGAAGATTTGTTAAGACGAAAGTAGAATTTCACATTAAGTTAACAGAATATAATAAGATTGAATTTTAGTGAGAAAAATAATGATCGTAAAAAAATTATGATCATTCTTTATTGAACATCCCTCGTATATCCATTCGTTGTGAATATTTTGCTTTACGTTAATTATTTAGAACGCCATATAAACTTCAACAGATGAGCATGTGACAGTTGAAATGCTTTCCTTGGTGAAAGCAGTGAAATGATTTTTAGGTCTCTGGAAAAAATATTCTGCATTATCTCCATATAGTGATGGGTTGAAACTGTTCATTCATGGGAACTACTTCACCCTTTCACCTTTTATATCAGTAGGCGTAGGTACAGTAATTCGTTCAAGAAGTAACCTTTGTGATTTACTTTAGTTAGCTCTTCAACATTTAAGAGCAAGACGAGCAGAAATTTCCTTTTGTTGATATGATTATTTTATTATGATCTCTGTTGATTTACCGGATATCATTTCGTAAGTCTTCCATCATACAGATATAATCCAAGATATAACTGAGCAAGTATAACCTTACCCAGAAGTTTTAAATTTACAGCATTTTAAATGCTGTACTTCTTTATTGCCCACTTATTCAACATTCAAGTATAATTGCTTAAAATCAATTAAGATTGATCCGAAAATAATGAACTTTGAAGCATGTTTAAAATATGAGTAGATAGAGTTATAAACCATTTTTTGTCACATCAATCACTATACCTAGTCTTAACAGCTAACACATATGCTACTATGTTTCAAATGGGAGAAGTTCTCCTCTGCAGCGAATCAAATGCGTTAGAGTCTTCACCGTTGCCACCTCGTTTTCCCCACTCTCATATTTCCCCCTCTCTCGCATCTTTGCAAGTGTTCGTGGCGCTAGACGTAAGGGAACGGAAACTGAATTTTCCAAAGTTTTATAATAATGCAGTTGTTGAAATCATAATTGTAACATGAATATTCGTATATTACGCAAATGTTTTAAATATTTAGTTTGACGTTAATTATAGTTTATGAATTACTTATTTTTCTAATCCAACAAAAGTACCAACGGTGCATCCGTATAGCTGTGAATGTTACGTTAAGAGGTAATTCGTCATTGGCATTTGTCTTCAACGTCTGAGTACTGCAAATTTATGATGGTAAGTTCCGAAATCGCGTTACGTGCTATTTCTTTCCAAAAGTCGTCCTCTTGTAGTTTATCTGATGTCTCACGCAGTTTTCCCAGTCTTGTTGTGTTCCTTGTCAATTTCTTCTTGAATAAGTCGTTCAACATCAGAAAGTTTAAAATATTATTTCTGTTTGCAACATAATTAGAGCCCACATTAATTCTATTGGATTGTTCTAGCAGTAGTAAGGGTGGTGAAGATGAATCGCGTCTCATTGATCCAGCTGATACACTTTTTCATGGAAGAGTAACTGAATGGTACTGCTTTGAACTGTCTATAGTAAATAGAGATTACGGACCATTCATAAACAAAGATATAATGTGACCAGACACGTTCTGCCAGACTAGCAAGAAGTAGATCTTTCCTCTCATCAAAGTTAACAAACACCTTGGCTTATTCAAAGAACAAATTTCTTTTACCACGTCATGTCAAATGTTTACGATTCAGTTCTGAGTAATTTTAAATATACGTTCACGAATACATGCCAACCAATAATGATATTCATTACAAGGCTTATGTTGCAATGCATTGTTATAATATAATGGTATCTACTTTATTTATTTGTATTAGGAAGATATTTAAGCTAAAAATATGTTTTTTTTTACGGTTATGTAAAATACATTAGTCTCTTCCTCCTTATGGATCAGTTTTTGCAAAATCTCAACTTTTGTCTTAGCGCGAATAGTATTTATCAGAGATTGATTAGTTTGCCGCTCGTCACACACCACTTAGGAGGAATGCAATACGACAACACCGCAGGACTCCGATTGGTTGCTCGCCTAGTAATGCTCAAGGATAAACACCTTCCCATTTGAAACATATAATAATTATGAAATTTAAACGATAATCATCCAAACTCACCTTAGAGTTTTAAATAAATTTGTGCAATTTGGTTGCTAATCTAGAATCGCATTTGTTTATCAACCTTGTTATTAATGGTTTTGTGGTACAATTGACGCTGTCAAGTGATCATAGCATCATATCAGCACTGCTGGTATTTGGAGTTCATTTAAATCCCATTAAATATATTGAATAAGACTTCTCTTTTAACCACTTAAAAGCTATCGGTTTTCTGGGTTTAAAATCAGCAAACTACGTCAGCCAACCAGATCGACATTTTATGGTCTGAAAATGTGAGTTACGTTTGGGCTTGCTGGCTTAGGAAGACTGAACCATATTTCATGAACTTAACAGTTATCGCTCGTTTCATATTCTGTAGTAACATTAACCATGCATATGCTCGTGAACCTTAATCATTTTCAGCAATATTGCCAATTCGCTTTCGTGTCACCTAAGATACTTTAGAATATCAATTAAATTCCATTAAGTGTGCGACCGCAAGGTTCATTATAATCAAAATTACACCAAACTGAGATAAAGGATGTTTCTACAGACGTGTGCAAATTATTAGACTCATTTATGCTTTTTTCCTTACTTTGCTTCAGTTTAAAATTCAAAATAATAGTTATTTACTGTCATAACCTATTTCAATTCGTCGTAATTCTTTTCCTTGCTATAATATGAAGCATATTCAATGAAATTTTTCTCTTAGTAATAGCTGGGGGATTTTTTACTTATAGTAATATGGTGGTAGCTCTGAATTAAGAGCAGCCATTTTCTTCATGTCTGTTTATCCAACTTTTTGGTGATATTGCTTTAATTTGGTGAATGTAGTAACTGAAGATTGTTAATATTTGCCTTTATTGTGTTTTATAAGTATTTATTATTAATTGATCTCAAGCCAGGTAACATCGTGTATCTTATCCTTAGCATTCACATTGATTCAAAAGTGGGGTTATGGGTAAAACTGCTGACTTATTGTCAAGGAAAGTAGCTGTAACTGAGAGTCTTTTGAAGGAAACTCTATTCACAACGTGAAATAGCTAAGAAACTGTGTATTTCACAAAAATCTGTTAGTCGCATTAATCAAGTTTTAACATTAGTCGAGACGTTGACCTCACAAAGGGATGGAAAATGCGGGAGGAAAAGAAAGCTATCACCAAGGATGCAAAGAAATCTTGAGCAGGTGGCGAAACAAAATAGAAAAGCAACCAGCATTGACCTCAGTAATCAACTAAAGCAGTACGGTACAGAAATATCAGCCTCAGTAGTTCGCAGAAGATTATGTGAAGCAGGTTTACCAGCACGAAGGCCTCGTAAAAAGGCTAAACTCACACCTGCAAAGGACAAAAACATGTTTTGAGTGGGCCAAAGAGATGCAGAAACATCCAGTGGAATTCTGGAGAAAGGTAAATAGCATGAAAATTG
Organism: Mantis religiosa; assembly: GCA_030765055.1. Classification (NCBI taxonomy): domain Eukaryota; kingdom Metazoa; phylum Arthropoda; class Insecta; order Mantodea; family Mantidae; genus Mantis; species Mantis religiosa. Next base: position 208,080 of record JAUKNK010000253.1, read on the forward strand.
TATATAGCATAAAATTAAAATATGTACATGTAAACTTTATGAAAATGAAATAAACAGCCCAAACTTTGTTTCTCTCATTGCTGTTTTTGTTATAGTATCTTAGAACAATTTTAAAAGTGCTTAATATTAATAGAGGTTGTTATTGTTTCAGGTAATTTTCTCAGATGAATCCATGTTTTAAGTATATGAAGAGAGCAGCCAATATGTGAGAAGGACAGATAAAGAAGCATTTGCCTTCAGTGTGTCGATCAAAGAGTAAAGCACCCAACATCAAAAATGGTCTGCAGCTGTATCTCGGTCCATGGACCTGGAAGATTATACATAGTTGTGGGATCTATGGAGTAGAAACAGTATAAAATTGTATTGGAAACAAGACTATTTCCGCAAAGTAAAGAATGGTTTCCAAATGGGGATTTTGGTTCATGCATGACAGTTATCCCTACCATAGAGCAAAATCTGTAACCCAGTTCCTCAAAGAAAACAATGTAAAAGTACTACCATGGCTGGGGAATAGCCCTGATTTAAATACAATAGAGAATCTTTGGGGTATTGTTAAACAGAGACTGAAAAAATTGAAAATAACAACAAAAGTTCAGCTTATTGAGGGCCTGATAAACATTTGTCACAGAGATGAAGAAATAAAGGTAAAGTGTTCCAGCCTTGTAGAGAGCATGCCTAAACGCATCAAAATGGTAATCAAGGCTAAAAAATGCATACAAAATACTAAGAGGAAAAAATATTTTGTAATATTATTTCTGTTAAATAAATAGAAAATAAACGGTATATGTTAAACATTTCGCCACTGAGTCTAATAATTTGCACACGTCTGTCAATTTCTATTTCGCTAAACAAATCAATCTACAAATGAATGTTCACGTATACACTTATATAGGCAATATGTGTATTATAGTTTCCGTACAATAAATAACACCATTGAGGGCACACGCTTTAGAACCTGCGCTATGTCAAACACGACTTTTCTCTGTGCCACAACAAAGAAAATAATGCTGAACTACAGGAACTGCTTAACCTGCTTTCATACAAAGGTAAAAGACAGCTATACGACAAGCCCTTCATAGTTTCCTATAACAAGTACTGTTGATTAAACAACGAATAGGGAAACAAGGGCCATAAACAGAGAGGAAAAATAAGTAAAAATATTTTCTAAAAAATGAAAATATGAATAAGAATGCAAAATTGTAGTTAAATTAATATCTCAAAGCGTATACACGTATACACTTATATAGGCAATATGTGTATTATAGTTTTCGTACAATAAATAACACCATTGAGGGCACACGCTTTAGAACCTGCGCTATGTCAAACACGACTTTTCTCTGTGCCACAACAAAGAAAATAATGCTGAACTACAGGAACTGCTTAACCTGCTTTCATACAAAGGTAAAAGACAGCTATACGACAAGCCCTTCATAGTTTCCTATAGCAAGTACTGTTGATTAAACAACGAATAGGGAAACAAGGGCCATAAACAGAGAGGAAAAATAAGTAAAAATATTTTCTAAAAAATGAAAATATGAATAAGAATGCAAAATTGTAGTTAAATTAATATCTCAAAGCCAAATATTCTTAATTATACTTTATGAGTGTGTAGCATTGACACTTGGTGGATTTAAAGTTATGGGCGTTTGTTCATATTTAATAAGAACATATCAAATCAACATGTTACATAAGTATAGTTTATATATTTTGAACTTAAACTTAGACGAAAACGATAAAAGAAGCTACTGGTTGATTAGTTCTTATATAATATTAAAGTATGCCGCTAAGGGCATCGATTACCGAGAAATAAACCCTTTAAGAACAAGGACTTTTTATTTCGCACGTAACGACACAGGAAATACTACGTTTTCACAACTATAGCTGACCTTTTGGAAGAATAGAATACATTCCTTCTGAGAGATTGCACTCGACCAATCTTCATGTATTATGCCTATGATCCAATTTGAAGCAGAAACCACAGGTTTCCGAGAGAAGAATGTAAGAAAGCGATGATAAAGCCATATAAATGATTAACAAGCAATTGGGAATAAATTATATATGAAACAAAGTAAAAAAGAAACATTGTAATAGGAATAACGTGCAAATGAAATAAATACAAGGAAAAAGTTGCCTTAAGCTAGAACGGGCAGACGAGGCCGGAAACGTAAACAATAGGACAATAGAAGCCCAAAATTCCAGCGCCACCACGAAGCCATAGACAATAACGAGGTTTAAGGAAAATATGTAGAGGCAGGATGCAGTATCGTTATGACACCAAGGGGTCATACAACTTTAGGGGGTGGGCCCGTGACTGCTACCCAGTTGAAGGTGAATGGAAGTGGCCAATAAGGTAAAATCGTAGAAATAAACTCCCCAAATAAAATGTAGTGTAAACCACGTGATAGACGTGAAATAGAGAACAAATAGAAAAAAGGTGGAGATAGACAAACAATCTAGGAAGAAGCCGAGAGTAGAGCGAACTGAGAAGCGTCTTTCTGTGGGTTACAATGAAAGGGAGAAGATGTGTTAGTTTAATATCTGATGGCGAGGTAATAGTGCAGTTAGATTTCAAACGTGGTGGGATTAAATATTCTCAAAGAGACAAGGCGACGCAACGAGAGTGAGAACAAGTGAGAAAACCCGAGCAATCAGACAAGTAAGATCTGTGGGAATAAACAATCCACAAGAAATTGAAGCAGGACTTTTCATTGGCTGGTGATAACTGCTGGACCCTGAGAGAGTACTCTTGCTCACCGACACGTAATCCTTAACCATCCTAACATACCACACCAAAAAAAAAACACCCCAAATAAAATTCCCACACCAAAATTCCCACACCCGAGAGGAAGGATGAGGTGAGATGAGACAGAGGGCGACCAACCAAGGAGTCACGACTTTGCACAGGATTGAGTCCTTACTGATAACCAGTTGGAAGCTCCCCGGCAGGCCAGTACGGCAGGCATCCCTCCCTGATAAGGCTCAGCAGGAGACTGTCCTACCGGAGGAGGAAATGTTCACTAGAAACATTTGATCGTGCCATGCAGCGCCGAAACTCCTGACGACACTTTCTAACCTGAAAGAGACCACCAGATGAGACATGATATGAAATGATAATCAAATGGAATGATAATAGAGAGTCAGAAATTTCGATATGCAGCATTCGTCTGGTGACCGGGGAAAGGCCCCGAAAAAGCCCTCGCTCGGTGAATATTGGAGGTTTCTAAGCGTGCTTCTGGGAACAGTGACTGAATAATCTATTTGGAAGCCCAATGGAACCTATTTTAAAAGCAAGGGATGGCGAATCATATAAATTATGAAGCAGTATGAAGCTCTAGCAAAAATATCGCTAAATATTCCATTTTTGTCATATATACTTAACTCTACTCACTGCTAAACCTAAAACTACCTCCTCCCATAATGATAGCAAATGAGTTTTGGAATTTAACATTGCTTATTTTGCCTGCCTCTGGCTATATATTTTGTTACTGAAGCAAATGACAAGTCGTCCGGCGACACTGAATGACTCACTGATTTTGGACATCAATTTTCGATATTATCGAAATGGAAGCTCTCCATTGGTGGCATCGATGAATGCTGATCTAGAGATGACAAAGTTTGAGCGCAGCATCGGGTAAAGTGAGGCAATGGCCCCATTCGCCTGATGCGACAACCCCCGAATATGAGTGCTTTCATGCTTTACGCGGAGAATTTACAAAAGCCGGCTGTGGTGCAACCAATCGCGCACAGGCGAACCCTTGCACCCGTTGGATATTAAATAAAGAACACATTTATGCGCGTGTGTGTGCCCGTGTGCGTGCGCGTGATACACATACTTAGCCATCTAAAAGTGAAAATAAATATTTAATTTATATCAATAAATAAAAAAGAAATGTTCATTGCAAGAATAATTTTTAATTAAAGAATGATATTTGTAGCTAAAATGTTTATGGGTGTCACACAATTCCACGTTGTGGACGCCAATTTGAAGCAATAATTTAATGGCGAGCAAATAAGTCGGCGAGCAATGAGGTTTCTCTCAGGGTATGCGTGGATGTGTGTGAGAAGGAGATTTTAATAACACTGGAATGCCCGTTTCCAACTTATTTATTTACTGCTTCTTCTTTTAAAACATCGAAATGAAAGTTGCCGACCAAGGGTTACCAATCTCTGTTTAGAGTTACTGATGGCAGAATGTTTATTTCTCGATAAACTTTATTCTTTCCTCACGTATATATGAACCGACAAATATCAAACACAGAACAGGTTGACCGCCCTAATAGGCTTCACGCCTCGGACTCTTCTCATCGGCCTGACGCCGAAGACTCCTCTAATGGCTTCCTAGCCACGAACTGCCAACATCGGCTCCACACCGAAGACTGAATGACCACAGCTACGCGTGGGTGTATATGTAACTTTCACTTTCAGGAAACTCCTTTTCATTCAACCAAAAATCTCGTTGTGGCTGTTTTGTCGCCATTGTAAACGATCCAAAGAATTTCCTATTCATACAAGTCAAGCGAGCCCCTTTAGAAAACTTCTAAGGACACTGTTTCTTACATTGCTTTTGTTATAACACTTTCCCCCCAACTCAACTGGCCTTGCCCTTGTCGTAACAAAGAACCAACATTCCTTTGACGTTCATCATGATTCTTTACTTCTGGCAAACCTAAATTTCGGTATCAAATGCCCCCATAGATATTATTTTATTATCCCATAATGAAATAATATATATGTCTTGCCCGAATATAACGCAAAATATTAGACCTTTGTCAGCAACTTCCAATCCGTTTTATAATTTCTTTTCACAACATTATTTTTACATGGCTACATAACAATAGTTCATTTAAAATTTACCAACACTCTGATCTGAATTTTCAACTTTTAAATGGCCCGCCTTGGTAGCGTGGTGGTAGCATGTCTGCCTCACGTTCAAGAGGTCCCGAGTTCGAATCTCGGTCAGGGTGAGTTACCTGGATAAAGTTTTTCCGGGGTTTTCCTTATCCTGTAAGACGAATGTCAGGTAACTCTAAGCTCTATGGACCCCGGACTCATTTGAGCATCATTTCATCCATTCCATTCATCGTCCGATATGACTTAACATTGGAGGACGTAAATTACAAAAAAAAAAAAACTTTTAAATATTACTCAGAAAATATTTCAATCTACGGTTTTTTATCTTATCTACTTAAAATTAATTCATATTGTTGTTACACTTGAAACAATTCATAAATGTATATAAATATTCATAAATATATATTTTTAAACCATTGTAAGTTATTAATAATATATATTTTTTACAACATTTCTGAATTCTTCTTCTGGATTCTATATAAATATTCTTTTCAAAAGTCTTTCATTGTTCGGTTTTTTCATTAATAATTTTTTTTCACTTGTTTAGTTTTAAGTTTCACTGCACTGTCACTACACTGTTTATACTTAACCTTATAAATTTTATACTACACTTTTATACTTAACATATACATTTTACCAATTTTGTGCTTCTTCTCATTTTACAATCTGTTGTGGTATTTTTATATACTTTAGCCTAAGTTCCCACCATTTACAAGAAAATTCATCATCCCACAACGTACTTCGAAAATACAAAGGAATTTTGCGGACTTTTCCATGTACAAAGGACTTATTTATTCTACATCCCCATGATTTTGCCATATCTAGCTTAGATATTGTACGTCGATATCTTGTCCTATCTTTTCTGCACATATTCTGATGGAACTGTGCCCCTTGCCCAAAATATTTTAATATTTCTGTTTCGTTTATCCCTGGATTTTGAATGCTTTTCAATGTTTCTTTCGTCGCCATGATCTATTGTTACCTCACTAATTTCATTTGTGGTTTTCTCCAAATTCCTCGTCTGTTTTCTATTTTCCCATTCTGATACTTTTAATTTACTCCTAATTTCTTCTAACTCTTTTCTAGCTACTTCTCTTTCTTTATCTAATTTCTGCACTATTTCCTCCCCAAGTTTTCTATTTTCACTATCTGACCTTTCATTAACTAGATTGAACATTTCAGTTTCCTTTGTCACCGTGATCTCTATTGCTACCTCATTCATTTCATTAGTGATTTCCTCCAAATTCCTCGTCTGTATTCTATTTTCCCACTCTGATACTTCTAGTCTACTCATAGTTTCTTCTAACTCTTTTTTAGCCATTTCTCTTTCTTTGCCTAAGTTCTGTCCTATATCAGCCCTCAGTTTTCTGTTTTCACTATCTGACCTTACATTAGTTAGATTTATAACTTCATTTTCAGCATTCTCCGTCTCGTCACTAACATCTTTCCCTACACTGTATGCTACCTGATCAGCTTCTTCTCTTACGTTCTCTACTTCCTGACTAACTTTCCCGAAATTTTCTAACGCCTGTTGTTGATTGTCTATCTTCTTCCCTAGTTCTGTTTGTCCTACCTCTAACTTCTGAAAACCACTTTCTATCTTTCTTTCTATCTTTTTTAAACTTTATTATCCTTCATCTCTTTTATTAATCTTTGATTATTATCCTTCATCTCTTTTATTAAACTTTGATTATTATCCTTCATCTCTGTTATTAAACTTTGATTATTATCCTTCATTTCTGTTATTAAACTTTCACTTAAACTTTGATTGTTATCCTTCATCTCTTTTCTTAAACTTTCACTTAAACTTTGATTGTTATCATCTATCTTTTTACTTAAACTTTCACTTAAACTTTGATTGTTATCATTCATCTCTTTTCTTAAACTTTGATTGTTATGAGCTATCTTTTTACTTAAACTTTCTCTTAAAATATGATTGTTATCCTGCATCTCTTTTCTTAAACGTTGAGTATTATCATCTATCATTTTACTTAAACTTGCGAACATTTTTTCTAATTTCCTCTAACATATTTCTTTCCCCTTCTATATTATTTGGGACAGTTCTACTACACTCTGCTACTTCAACTACTTTCTGCTTACTCTTATTACTATAAACCACCTGAACTTCCATGTTTTCTACAGATTTTTACTTAATACATTTCTTTTTATTCTTTTTCACTCAAATACACTCACAGTAGTCTAGTAAAATATAACACTCTGTACCTTTGATTTTCTTTTCTGGCTCCTGGTGATGTCACTGATGACGCTCCTTTCATCTTTCCAGTAGTACCGTTGTAGATCCGCTGGTTGTCGAACGTCCTCGTGTCGAACCTCCTCTTGTTGAACCTCGTTGTCGGGTTGAACCTCCTTCTAGGTTGAACCTCCTCCTCGTATCGTGCTGAATCTGCTTCTCGTGTCAAACCTCCATCTCGTATCGGACCCACGTTGGGCGCCAATTTGTAGCTAAAATGTTTATTGGTGTTACACAATTCCACGTTGTGGACGCCAATTTGAAGCAATAATTTAATGGCGAGCAAATAAGTCGGTGAGAAATGAGGTTTCTCTCAGGGTATGCGTGGATGTGTGTGAGAAGGAGATTTTAATAACACTGGAATGCCCGTTTCCAACTTATTTATTTACTGCTTCTTCTTTTAAAATATCGAAATGAAAGTTGCCGACCAAGGGTTACCAATCTCTGTTTAGAGTTACTGATGGCAGAATGTTTATTACTCGATAAACTTTATTCTTTCCTCACGTATATATGAACCGACAAATATCAAACACAGAACAGGTTGACCGCCCTAATAGGCTTCACGCCTCGGACTCTTCTCATCGGCCTGACGCCGAAGACTCCTCTAATGGCTTCCTAGCCACGAACTGCCCACATCGCCTCCACGCCGAAGACTGTTTGAATGACCACACTGCGCGTGGGTGTATATGTAACTTTCACTTTCAGGAAACTCCTTTTCATTCAACCAAAAATCTCTTTGTGGCTGTTTTGTCGCCATTGTAAATGATCTAAAGAATTTCCTATTCATACAAGTCCAGTGAGCCCCTTTAGAAAACTTCTAAGGACACTGTTTCTTACATTGCTTTTGTTATAACACTTTCCCCCCAACTCAACTGGCCTTGCCCTTGTCGTAACAAAGAACCAACATTCCTTTGACATCCATCATGATTCTTTACTTCTGGCAAACCTTAATTTCAGTATCATATTTCAACCTGATTTACTTACGCGCATCAAATTTATATCAGCAATCCTATAAAGGTACAAAATTCAGTTAAAATAAAATAACAAATGAGTGCTATGCATTTTATATTTCGCTATTTGGTGACCTTAAATTATAATTTTAAGCAAAGAGCAGGCTTCAAATCCAAGACAAAAAAGAGTAAAGTTAGCAGCAAACTACATTCCATGGTCAAATCCAGGATTTGAATTGCAATTTTTGACATTAAACCTGCGTGTCAGCAGCCATACATTACATTGACTTTGAAATGTACAAGCCGTACATCTGACATCAGCTACACCACGGATAAATATAAACATTTCATAAACAACAGGAAAGAGTTCAGTGTACCTTTCACATAACGCACTAATATTAATCATTTCTTACTTCTAATTTACGTCCTCCAACGTTAAGTCATATCGGAGCATCAATGAAATGGGTGAAATGATGCTCAAACGAGCCCAAGGTTCATAGAGCTTTTGTCATTCGTCTTTCAAGATAAGGGAAAGCTCCCGAAAAAATCTTATCCTGATAACTCACAGTGTCCGAGATTCGAACTGGAGATCTCTCAAACGTGAGACAGACGCGCTACTCTATTCTAATATTATTGATCATATCTTAGTTAATTAAAAATACCGCTTCGGAAGGTAGATCCAGACTAAAAAATTAAATGGCATATCTGGGATTTGAACCACCGTGCGGTTGCTCTTAACCATTGAGCTACCATGGATGCATGCCAGCATGGCACTAAAACTCTTCAACTGACTCGTATTTTCCCGTTAAACCATAGGAGATCCCATATACATTCCTTTATGGGCGACGGACCATGCTTTAAGTAACTGGGTACCAGGCTTTAGAGTTAGACCACTGTTAGGTTAATTGATGGATACTAATTGTTCCTCAACACTAGTCGTATGTACGGCGAGGTTCCAAAAAGTAGAGCCAGACCAAAAATTTCAAATCTGACTACCGTTTGAAACCTTCTTAATTGTTAAGAGCAACCAGATGGAGACGGGAGAACCGTTGTTCAAATCCCAGCTATGTGATTGAACCTTCAGTCTGGCTCTATTTCAAAATTTTACCTTACACACGGCTAGTGTGAATATCCGTCAGTTAACCTAATAGTGAGCTAACTATCAAGCCTAGACTTAAGTAATTACATTATAGTAAGTCGCCATATAAGGTACTACCTATATATAGTTCATTGTATATGAGATCTCTTAGTGGTTCACCGGGAAAATGAGAGTTAGTTGGAGAATTTAGTGTAATGCTGGCATGTTGCCATGGTAGCTCAATGGTTAAGAGCAACCGGAGGGAGACCGGGAGAATCGTGGTTTAAATCCAGGCTATGTCACTGAATTTTTCAATCTGATTATATTTTGTAACGTTGCAGTATACAGGGTAGTGAGGAAGAAAACTTAATATCAATAAAATTCTGTTGTTAATACGGTAAAATCATTCAAATAAATGCAAATATAAAGTGCATTTTCCATTTAAATTTATCAAATGTTTGCTTTCTCTGGTGATAATATAAGGAATAGCAATGTATCATTCACAGAACACACTATCAATGGTGTAGTTAATATAGTATAATCACCCATATAAACCAAAACAAAATTTGTATTTGCAATAAGGGGAGATTGTACTTGAATTACGACAAAAATTTGCATTTTTTGTTTTAATTATTTTTAAATAGTTTAATATATCTATAATAAGAATATAACAGTTTTTTTTTTCGAATTCGAGATTCTAAGGCACACTGCACGTACTGGCTACGCCCCCCTTTTCTTAGTTTATAGACTAAGATGCATAGGTAAGTGGTACCAGGCAGGGAGTATATTGTGTTCTATACTAAACCTTCCAAAGCCACCAACTAGAATCCAACCTATAAGTGAGAAAATTACTGTATCTCTAGAAAAGGTTGCAGAGGAATCGATGAAGAGAGCTGCAAAAGAAGCAGTAATAGAATTTAAGGAAGAACAAACTGGCCATCTACAGACATTTTTGGTGACATTAGTGCACTTTTCTCAGAAACTATTAAACCTAGAAGAGTGAAATTTTTACGCAACTTAAAAATTACTATCCTCTACAACAGGCTTAAGAATTGATGAAGTAAGAGAAGATTTTAATATTAAAATGTCTTGTAAGTAAATTTAATTAAACAAATAGTAAGTATAACAAAAATTCATTTCTCAGCATAGAAAAATCTTAATTATTTTATCCTGTTGCATACACATATATCTGGAAAAGACACCTCGAAATTTCAAACCTCTATCTTATATAGTTTCTGAAATAATTGCACCTAAAAGTGATGAATTTAACATTGGTGGGATGGGCAATACAACCTCCCCTTAAGCGTTTCCCATTAACATTTACCACATTCTTGCTTTTCGCTGATAATATAAGGGATAAAAGCAGTAAATGGATTTTCCGAAATGGCACATCTTATTCAGGAATCCCCACAAAAAAGACACATAGGATTTATGGTAAAAAAGAAAAATTATCATTAGGTAACAACGAGTGATTTATTCGTATTTACAAATGGCTACATTTTGAAAACAAATGAAGGTTACATGATTCATGAAGTGTGCATTATGAGATGTTTGATGCTGTTAAGGAAGAATCAGAGTTTTACACCTTCCTTGCGTGCTTCTTCCTTATATTGCTTCTCGTAGATTCCAGTAGGATCGTATTTTGCTTTCAGCTGCTGCCACATCTCTGACTTCTTCTCTATCAAATAATTGACCACCTTCCTAGAACCATCCCTTTGGCGTTCACTGCACTTCTGACAACCGTTGGTCAGGGCATCAGGAATTGCACCTGCAAAATTTCATTACATACGTAAGCTTCCAGAACTCAGTCGTCACAGGTAAACGTGTTTAATTAAATACATTAAGTTCAACCAGTGTGCTTGTGGGTGTGTGAAAACATAAAGTAAAACCTAAAATCTAATAAAGAAGAAGTTTGACAGCTCAGTTGAAATACGAGGTATGCTTCATTGGAAACCCCAGACACCAGTTCAAAAGTTTGACATAATCCATTTCGTGTATTTTATTCCAAACAAAAAGGCACCAAGCGCATGCTTTAAAGTTTGTTTCATTTGTGTAATGTCATAGTTATTTGTTCCAAAAAATTACTTATAATGTAAATAAGATTATTATATTTATTATTTTCAGTATGTTTGTATTGCTATTACAGTTAAGAGCATTTAATATGCTCTATGAGCTTAAGTAAAAGATTGTTGCAAAATATTTTCGAAATTTTAAACAAAAGGGAACAAATATGAATTACTTTAGGTTTTTTTTCTTAAGTTGATCAAATCACAAATTCTTATGTGCAACATAGATAACGTTTTGAAATATATATGTACATTCCATGGTAGTAGCTTGTTTCGTACTTTAATTACCTAGTCGCAAAGGAATTAAAAGAAATTGTTCCACAACCGCATTATAACTCCTCAAATGGGCTACCAGACTTACACCTAAGAGGTGGATATAACTGTTGAATTGGTCCTAATATCCGTGTTGCGCAACTGAGATCTACGTTAGGGTATATTTGTTAGTGTGGTGTTCTCTTAATGACGAGAGTTTGAATTGGCAGTATAAGGTTCAAACTTTAAAAACTGAATGTAATCAAATGTAAATGTTAATTCCAAATTTAAAATAAAGATCGTGATTAGAGAGAAATTATTCAAAAAAGGCCATCGAAATTGTCTGTGAAGGGAAAACTAGAGAAGGGTGGAGGATAAAATTGGCAAATGACGGGAAATTACCCAAACACTTTAGCCTAGAAGTTTTCCTTCACAGATTTTGTTTCCAAATAACATTTAATTGCATGTATTATCTGGTTTACGAGGTCATGGGTTTGAACGCGACATAGGGCGTAGATTACATCGGGAGGAAGCAAAGAAAGCTGATGGATAAGTTTCCTAGATTTACGGCACTTTAAAGAACCTCGAGTCTGATAAAGAGGCTTCTAATCAAATGTAAGCGGTCTTAACATGTCCAATATAGAATGGTAACCACAGGAGTTAAAGAGTGACCATAAATTAAAAGAATAATTCTAAGTACTACCACCGCATATTGACCATGTGTACTAAGAAAGGAATTAAAGGTTAGGAAAATGAGAGGATAAAAGCTTGCAGAATGCTACAAAATGGAGGGTGAGGGGCTGTAAAACGTACTCAGGAATGTGTCAACCAAGTAGTTACAGTAATTTCAAAACAGAAGGAAACGGTTGTGGATACTAATAAGTGAGTAAATTAAAAACAATTCAGCAAGTCGTTAAAAATTTGATGAAACTTTGGGCCTTTTCGTTGATCTAGTTTCACTAAAAAGTATTAAGGCTTTTTGTGTTCTATGTTATATTTAAGTAATTTCCGAAAAAGTATTAAACATATCAGTTAGCTAATCCAAATAAAGTTCCTTAACTGAGATTAGGATCGCCTTACAATAGTCTGCATGGAATGGTAAGAAGCTTTGTAGATTAGGTATACTTACTCTTCAATTCCTTGCCATCAGGAGTACAGGTTCCCTTATCCATAAGACACAAGAAATAGGCGTTCAGAAGTCTGTCGTTTCTGAGGATTTCATCCAGGTCGACATTGTCGTACTTGGTGGTGTACCTGATCTCCGCAGCCAGAGAAACCACAACGAGTGCTACTAGAGTAAGAAAGACCTTCATGTTGTTCAGTAGGTTCCTCGGAAGAATCTGATGTAACCTGTAGAATCACAAGTTACTATATATATACGCATTTAATGACGCAAATTGAACTTGGTCTCTACATAGCTTTCCCCTGTATCCCAGTTTATTCCGGGAATCTTAAAATATTGGATAGTCTCTCATTGTTTCTTTCTTTTGCTGAAGAAGTAGAGCAGGTTCAGCTGCCTCCCTCTCCGTTACACCGGCTTTACCCAGAAACGTGCGTCATTCCTGCAGGGCAATACACTTGCCCATGTAACGTGCTGCTTAGCGTGATGATATATTATGTAGTTCCTAACTACAACTCTTTTTATAAAATTTAAATGCTGAAAATGGTTAAGTTAAGGCACTGAATGTATCGAATATAAAATATGTATTTTATATTCAGACCTATAAATTATATTTCTAAATACCAGAGTACAAGCAGAAGCTATACCACATCTGCAACCTGTAAGTACAATTGTATGGGTTAATATATATATATATATATATAATATATTTTAGTTATATATAATCTACAACTAACGAGAAGTTCTTTAAAAATGGATAAGTTCATTCAACTTGCATCTGAAAAAGTCAGATGTGCTACACACACATCTGTTTCCGCACACATAGTTCATCTTACATAATCTTCAAATAGGTTATTGCGAAATTGTGTCTTTAATTTCCCCTGTTAAATATGACGATTCTTAGGCGAATCGGAATCAGTTCATACCTTTCTACTGCTTAAAATATTTTAAAAACAAGACAACAACAGGAAATACTTTTGTTTCTTCCATTTATACCCCTCCTTAACTGCAATGGTCATATCGGCGGCCGTTCTCCTTTGGAACGTATCGATGGTGTTAACTCGTAAACGTTGGGTTGGATCATTAGATCACGCACACATTTGCACTCTCATACTTCTAGATTCTGTAGAGGATGGGAATTCATCTTGGTTGGACAATAATCCCCACCCCAGTCAGAAATCGAACCCGAGGCCCCTAGCAAGGCAGGCAGGTGCGCTGCCAACTGAGCTACGGGGCCAGCACGGAAATATCTTAACAGGAAACGGTACCACATCATTACTTACACAAACTGCCCACATTAATAAATTATTCAAGTTCTCTGCTGTAAATATTCGAGCACTCGTAAGAATAAGGAAGGCCCATAGGACATACTAAAAGATTCAGGCCCGCCTTGGTAGCGTAGATGGTAGGGTGACTGCCTCACGTTCAAGTGGTCCCGAGTTCGAATCTTGGTCAGGGTGAGTTATCTGGATAATGTTTTCACCAGAGTTTTCCCTTATCCTGAAAGACGAATGTGTATGGACCCTGGGCTCGATTGAGCATCATTTCACCCATTTCATTCATCTTCCGATATAACTTAGCGTTGGAGGACATATATATATATATATAAATGCCCGTGGCGTAGTGGGCTAAGGCAGCATACCTTGGTCCCTGGCCACGGAAAGCGACCCGGGTTCGATCCCACCCATGTGGTGGGGATTTTCGGCCCCGGGTATAAGACAGGTGCCCACTCAGCATCTTGAGGAAAGTGAGGAGCTTACGATAGATAAGCGGCCCAACATTCCGGCTGGGGAATACCGAGATGCTGACTACATCTCCTCCCCGTATCGGTTGGATGATCGTCCACCTCAGTCGCCCGTAAGTGGGCGTGAGGCCGGCAGTCGGGTTCTTAGGCCTTGGCCCTCTAAGGGATGTCACGCAATGGGTTATTATTATGTATTCAGAAGTATATTTTACGCCGTCCCAATATATCATTATCGTTTCAGTAATTTTGGTGAAAATAAATAAAGACGAACCATTTACTTATAAAGAGGAGTTTTCTTTTAAAAACGAATTTTAGAACATATAGAATAGTAAATAGATTAGTAGAAAAATACTAACACAGGAAATTTAGTATTCATCCTTCTATTCTTCTACAGTACATTCAAGAGCTTATATTTTCGGTTAAATTTTCATACCACGTTGTATTATTCAATACAGTTCTTACTCTAATTGCCATAATTAAACCACAGGGAAAGAAAATCCTAACTATAATTTTAGGATTAAAAATGTTATCCGAGTTAAAATAATATTCTATGACCTATTTCAATTATTGAAGAATAAGCATGGCAAAGTTGAATGCTGAATGTGATATTTTTGGTGAATTATGCTGCATATACAAACCAATAATTCTAATAAAAAGTTCTATCCTTGTCTACAGTTAAACATAAAAATTATATTAAAAACTTTCACTTTCTTTAACCAGATCACAATAACTGTATACAAAATCTTCCAACATCTGAACAAGGTTTGTGTGATGGAAAAAACAACACTAAGAGGTGAATTTTTTAGTTCTTGCATGAATATTTGTTTACTTTTACGCTCTTTTAAAGCAGAGAGAGAACTTTTAAATGTTCATTCTTGCTTTCAATATATTAGTAATTTAATTCTCACCGTACCAAATTGAAATGGGATGCTATATAGTCCAGCAACGAAAAGAAGGTTCCTGTAAGGAATGTGCATGTTACACAGTTGGACAAGGATAGCGAATGTGTGTGGCAGAGAACGCCTGCTACACAAGGACTAGAACTGTTAAAAAAAACATCCGCCCTGTACACTCTGTACATTATAACCGAGAACATTCATTCACAAAAGTAGAAGCCGTCAGAATGTTTTTGAATGGTCTGTAACAGAACTGACATGGGGTGTCATAAACCTGTCCAGGGAGGGTTTTTTCCCCTCTTTATTGGTATCAACTGCATGCCGCATTACATGGTAATATTACATGCATTACAATACACAATTTCATGTTTAATTTACAGATTCAATTTTAAATTTATAAGCTTACAAAACTTGTTCCTAATTTATTTTTGATAAATACATCTTTGAGCTTTTTCTAACCTATATGTTGGTAGTTCCTTTATCTAGTTTACTAGCCAATTTTTACATTGTATTGTTTTATAGTATGCTTGTAGTCTTATCTCTAATTCAATTAGTATATTTATAA
Organism: Mantis religiosa; assembly: GCA_030765055.1. Classification (NCBI taxonomy): domain Eukaryota; kingdom Metazoa; phylum Arthropoda; class Insecta; order Mantodea; family Mantidae; genus Mantis; species Mantis religiosa. The sequence continues at coordinate 223,853 of JAUKNK010000253.1, forward strand.
ATATATTAAATTTAAAGTTAACTACCATTTTATAAGTTAGTTGAATGAATATATTTGCAGAATGGTTTGAAGTATTGTGTGATAATTTTCTGGTTGGTTGTGGGCCATTTTCCTCATTGCTTGTGCACTTCTGCCACCTATAAAAATCTCTGCTGTTGTGTGTCTTTACATTCAAAGATTAAATGGTTAACTGTTTGTCGGAGGTTACTGCATGTACATTTTGGATCATCAATAATGTGCAACCTGTATAGGTAGTATTTAGTTTTTCCATGACATGAGATTATAGCAGTAAGTTCTGGTGTAAGGAGAAGTTTTCTCTTTAACCTATCTTTGATTGTTGGGAGGAAATTTTTACAAAGAGCCCCTTCGTTTGTGCTGTTCCACCTATGCTGTCATTGTTGTTGTCCTGTTTCTTTTATGTCTGCTTTGATCATCGACTTGGGAACCTTATTGTAAATGATTGGCAGTCCTTCATCTTGAGCAGCTGCCTTGGCCAATTTACCAGCCATTTCGTTGCCAGGTATTCCTACATGGGCTTTCACCAATTTGAAGTGGATTCTCCAATTAGCTTGATGCAGGGATGTTAGAGTGGCTGCAATGTCCTCCACGACTGAATTGTGCTTTATGTTGTTTACCAGTGTGTCCAGCGTTACCTTGCTATCTGAGTAAATTGCTGCTGTCCTTTCTTCAAGTGGGAAGGTGGAGGAACCTTTGCCAACCCCCCCCCCTGCGTCTCAACCCTGGGAGACTTTCGCTCCTGTGGAGGAGTATACGAATATTTCAACGCTGAAACTCTATTAATATATGGTACAATAGCACACGTAAATAACGAGTATGTTATGTATAAGCCCCAGAACATTCAAAGTGTTTCGTTATTTGTAATTTATTAAACACTTTTTGATTCACATGTAGTAAGCCTTAGAATCATACAATGGTATTTTCCTAATTAATTCTTCATGAGTTAGTTATATAAAGAGAGAAACACGTTGGCCTTTGCTTCTGCAAAAGTTCAAACATTTTTATTTTTACATTATTCAGCTAAAATACCTGAGGTTGGCTGCAACGTTTTCGAAAACAACCGACTTTTATCAAGAAGAATTCAGAAACAATGATTACCTTCATTAACGTTCATGCATAAAAATAAATTCAGTTCTGCAATTTGGAACGAAGGGTAATTCACATTACGCATTAAGGAATTATATAAAATGTATATGCCAAATAACAACTTTTTTTCAATACATCAGCGTTTCTGTAACTTTGAGTTCTAATGAAGCTTCTGAAGTAATAAATTATTATTTTAGTCTTCTACATCTGCATTCAGTTCCAGATTATCATTTATTTCAATGTGCACTAATTAAATATCTGTATATTATAGTGCTCTTGATTATCACTAACTAGCATTTCTGCCCCATATTGATGATTAATAGTTTTAATGGTTGTACATACGCCAAGTAATATGGAGGAGTAAGTAAACTGTAATTTACCGTGCGAACCCAAATACATCGTTTCATCCAATATTTCCGAAAGTTGGAGAGTGCTTTGGGAATGTGTTTCGGTGAGTCCTCTTTCACTTATGTGTGATCGTTCCAATCGCAGCTGCTGCTCTTTTAAATAAACATTTTCTCAATCGACACCAAGGATATAAGGAAACGGAATATGTGCGCATGCCTTCAGGAGGGGAGAAATATCTTTTGCAGTTATCGCATAAGCGAAAAAGAAAGCATTACATTTTCAGATATGTACCTTAAATGAGGCTCTCATACTTAAGGTTCCTTTAAAATTCAACATGGTATACTTAAAACATGGAAATTACATTTTTCCTATAGTTACTTTTGATCTATTTCTTAAGGCTTACTGGTGGTGCCATAACAGTATGAGACGTGCCCAAGGAGGAGAAGCAGAGGACGTCCGAGGCTACGATGGTTCCAAGAGTCCAAGGATGGGCTAGATGCAAAGGGGATTAGAATGGCAAAAGAGACCACAATGGAAGCAAGTAGTAGCTGCTCTAAAGTGAAAGTGACAGTGAAAGTGAAAATAAACAGTCATTCCTACTACAGTGATAGATATAGCGATACAGTTAATTCTAAGTATAAGTAAATATACGAGTAAATAAATATTAACAGAAACATTAGATTGCTGTAAGCTAGGGTGAAGAGGAATAAAGAGAATTAGGAAACAAACATGAAATAGACAGGCAAGTGATAACAGATTTAATTAAGGATAGATGAGTAGGAAATAAACGACAACCAGTACAAAGAACTGGTACTTTTCAGGGATTTGCTTACTCTGTAAGAAACGACCGAGCTGACCCCACCAGTGGGTGGGAGGCCCTTGCTCTTAAGGGATGTTATGGGCTATTTATTATTATTTTATTTATTATTATTACTGAAAACTATACTAAGAAATTTAATCATATAAGGGGCACATTATCCTGCCACTTAATGGAAAATTCAATCGTAACATAACATTTCGCATGTAAATTCTGAAATGTATGACAGTTTAATTAAAAATGTTAGAATTTTTAGAAAATAAAAAGTGCAAAGGGAACATTCATGTAAAGGGGAGTTTGATTTGTGGTATTTCTATATAATTTTTCTTTGTATCATTGAAAGTTCTTCAAATTAATTACCAAGTGTTACTTTTTTCGTTTTAACGCAGTTTACACCCACCTACACCACACATACACGCAGACACACACACACACACACACACACACACACACACACACACACACACACACACACACACACACACATGTGAACATGCATATGAATGTTTGCAATCAGAATTTTTTTGTGTAATCCACCTCAAAGGGATATTTTTGGTGAGATCTCAAGCTCTTATTCTGCCAATTATAGTTAGTTGGTAGAGACATAAACAAGTGTATAAGGAAAACAAGAAATATAATTAAGAAACTGAAATTAGCTTCATTTTAAGAAGTATAGGAGTCATGGATGCGGCAGTGTTCTCCATGTGAGAACATCAGAGTTTACCTTGGAACCACTATGGTTGCTGCATATTACCACATGATAAACCGCTTAAGGTGTCTACGTTGGTAACGCGTGAGATACGTCTGCGTGTATGGTAGTCCCCAGAAATTGAAACACGGCTAATCTAAATCTAAACACGACCTTTTCCCTGGGCTGCAAAGCGAATGCTGGGCAGTGGCCCTCTGTCCCTTTTTCTCTCGTTTCACCTTCTTCAATGTTATACAACGGTTCTAAGATTATGCGTCGCAGGTATATTCATGGCACAGAGGCTTCCATCAAACAGTGACCATTAAAGATTGGAGGCGTGTGCGGTTTTCCATAGCTATACTGCACTTGGACTATACTGTTTTCGGTCGGGCATGTAAATTACCGCAGGTATGTATAGCCTGACCATAACAACTGCATCACTGCGACAGGAAACAAAACAGGTCTATTGTACGACACCTTGATCTTGCGTCTGCAAACCCTTGCAAGGTAATGCTTCACTAGTTCACAGAATGCTACGTTACGTTCTTTTCTATGTTTGCACATTTCATGGCCATGCACATGACGTCATTCATACTCTGTCCAGCTAATATGTATCGCATGAGAGAGCACATTTCTCCGGCCTTTAGTGATCATCTGAGCCTCAACTGCTAAGTCAAGTTATCCCAATTCCTATCGGAGCTACCTTCCATTGCCAAGCGTCTCCCAGACGGTGGTCAAGGCAGTAGGTAAATGTAAAGGATCTGTGCACATCTCTGCCGCCGCTTACATTTTTCATTCGTTTTGATATATAAAATGTGTTGTATTGAAGGAGACAATGCTTAACAGATGCAACTTTTTCATGGGCCAGGTGCCAAACTGTGAAACACGACAGTTATCGGAGAGAAACACAAATACAGAACGTATATATTGCTATATGAAACAAAGCGTTTGATTTGTAACATTAACTTCATAAATTAGCTTAATCAAAGAACATTTCTGAGTTCTGGTGTATTGTAACGAAGTATTATGTTTTAAACAGGCTACTAGAAAAAGATTATTTTGATTATTCTCCCTTAGACATTAAAACAAGAGTGCGAAGGAAGGCATTATACATTTGAATTTACCATCCCTCTCGTTACCGCTACTTGCAACAAATAGACATAGCCAACCAAGCCGATTGATTTTGTTTACAGTCAAGTGACAGTCCTATAACTGCAGTGGTGGCTTGCATGTGCAACACGAATGAAGGACGAATGTTTAATCGGGACTGGGAGAACAAGTGATTTTTTTTACCACGATAGTAAAGCACAGTTTTTGGTATGCCTTACTAGCATTGGATAAATTAGGTGTTTTATTCTGACGAGGTATTTCATTGCGGGTCATGACGCAGTAGCGTTTCAGAAGAATATATTTAATTACTTGTACGTTCAAGTGCATCTCGTTTGCAGCCGGACATTGAAAAAACAATGTATTTGAAAAGAAACCATGTAAATCAAGAGAGTATCATGACTACGTCACTATTTAACAATGTACATTGTTAACAATTTCAGTATAACTTTTAGATTAATTGGGACGTTTAGAAGTATAGAAAGTGTTAAAATATCTTTATCAGGGAAAAAGCTATTGTATAACAAAACAAAGGCAGCAAATATGTTAATCCTATAAAGGTGCTTTTGTCAGTTTAAGGTTTGACTGGGGTCAGTAATGCGATGAGAGAGCGATTTCTCACGCAATGTCAATTTGAGCTGTTTAGCGTTGTCGAATTGTGCTTCACTCATATTCTGTCGTAACATTAACCCTCTGTGTGTTTTTCTAGGCAACACTTCAGCTTAAAGATATGTATTTGATTACCTCGTAAAATATGTTTTATCCAAAACTCGAATGACTGCCACTGTGGCACGTCATCTAACTCCAAGCAGATAGAAACAATAAGGTGTGATTGCAGGGGTAAAGCATTTCACACTTCGGGTAGGTACTTATTTCATCGGTTCTGCATTAGGGTAGTGAAAATCTGTTTAACAGTAATTGTGACAAAATCTCAATCTTGAACTATAGACCTGGTGGGATGTTTAGCCTGAAAAAGGGAGATAAATCTTAACTGGGAGGAGAGCCTGTTGCCTGACTTGGTAGCCAAGATAGAGAAAACCTTAACAGAATGACTTGAAATACAGATTTGGACGATAGTCGTAGATGTATATTTCAAACTGAGTGATCACCAAGCATAGAAATTTCTAAGATTAAAGTCAGAACGAAAGAAAGTAAAGTTGAGCTGTTAATGGACTTCCGTTAGGCACACCACAAATAATAAAACTACTCCATCCCTCGATTACGGATATTGTTCTCAGGCCTCGTTTATTTACTGTTGGTCGCTCTTGCTTACTATTTTTTTTCATTGTTATGGTTTGAATTAGATAAAGTGCCTGCTCCTTGTTCTCCTAAAAGGGCATTTTATTCATTCATTTATTTATTATTTATTTATTTATTATTGTCTATACATTGCAATTAGGAACACAATTTTGAAGATTTTTTTTCTTAAAAAAAGGAATATATGTAACATATTAAACATAAACTCTTTAAGCCTTTTAAGAAAATATATTTTGTATTTCATTTTTTGCAGGTATGCAATGTTTCTTTGTGTAAACTAGTGTTATAAAACCCTACTTTTCACTCACAATGCTTTTAATATACTCCTAGAATAACCTAACATTATCCAAAAGATTTCAAAGTAGTTCTTATTTTGATTAAACATATAATGGCCTACAATATTTTTCTTTACCACAGAAAGGTTGAGATAACACGGGATATGAATGTATAATTAGTACATTGGAAAATATTTACTGTAACAGAACAAAAAAGTCTTCATTTAATTCTCAAATGAAACATAGTGTTCATAATGGAACCACGAAGTTATAGGACTGCCTGAAATATAACTCAGAAACTTCTTTCAAACTTATTGGAACACTATGTTTCCTTTTCAGAGCTTGAGCACACTTATTACGAACATAGTTTTTAAATCCTAAAATTAAATATAACAGTTTAATGTGTAAGTGATTTTTTGAGAATAATAATTGTATTTAGGAGGGGTAATAGAGTGTAAATGGGTTTCTAAACGTTTGCATTATCATATATAATTAAATTATTGTATTTTAGAAGACTCGAAAATATTTTTCATTTACAGTGAAGTAATTCTAAATCGACTCTTTCTTTATCTTGGTTTTATTTTAAATAGGACTAGGCAGAGAAATGGTTTGAACCTAATCTCGGAATTTCCAAAGCATGAGAATGAGCACTACAATACTTTTGGAACCAACAACAGTTGAATCAAGTTTTAAACGAAGCACAGAATTTATCTTGATACGTTTCTTCAGAATTTAAGTTTTAGACTTATTATTTTGTTTCCAACATTTGTTTCTTATTAATTCCATTTAATTAACTTTTGTGTTACTTTCTTGCAAGATCTTAAAGCGCCAAAAGGCTCCGTGAAGTCCAAGGATAAGAACTTTGACTCAGATAAACAAACCAGTAAATACCTTCGTTTCAGCGATGTACAAATATTAGTAAATAGTGGACCGGGTTTTCGATTACTTTATTCAACCTGCATGCATTAGTACAGGGTCGCTTTTATATCAACCAAAAATCACTTTAATTTTATATATTATTAAGTATTGCAATTTCAAGAAAAGCAACAAAACAGAGTATTTAAGTAATAGCAAAGTGGAATCAAGAAAGGAACATAAAGTAGAAAGGTACATATCCATAAGAATCTAAATAATTTGGGATGCAAAGCTTTCTTGTATACAATATTTTATTGATTGAGTTGGTACAGAGTCTCTTTACAGCTATCCAGGTAATTTGTTTTAAAACATTGATATTCTAATGAACATTTAATTTCTCAAGAAACAGTAAGACATTTTGAGAAAGATTTAGTGCACAAAATTATAATTTCGTTGACAAGGTATTGCTGTATTCTTCTGACTTTGTAAAGGGATAGCTTTTACTCAATTATATTGGTATTTTTGGATGAAGTGCTGCAAAATGCCAAGGTTATTGGAAGGACGGTTAATCCAGTTTGATGTGATGTTTCTCAGCCTCACTCTTATATTTCTTGGTGTATATTCCTTCAGGATCATACTTCTTCTGCAAGTCATTCCAGTTTTTCTTGTCGTTCTCTATCAAGTAATGGATAACCTTTTCGATGCCTTCCTTTTGCTTCTCGGAACATTTAGCGCATCCATTGGTCAAAGCATCTGGAAGATTACCTGTAAACAAATACTGTGTTTATGTTGTATAATACCTAAATTATTTAACACAAGATCTTCCACTACTAAGTTTACAGAGCTGACACCAATGTAAACATTATTATAATGTACAGCTGTAAAACAAACACTGAAAATATTGCTATCATATTAAAACCATTAAAGCATTTGGCCAATATAGCACTCTCTATCTTACGCAAAAGAGATACCATTCAAATAACATTAATACTGTCGCGAACCCTTATCTACGATAGCACGGCTTGTGTACACAAACAGCCGGCAAATAAAGATAGCGGAGATAAAAGACTTACCGACACAGATAAGTGAGGTAAATGGAAATTTATAGTGACTTCTTGATTGATAGAGATTATTCGGTTTTTGGTTTGTTTTAGAACAGTCTAGAAATTGTCAATGGAGGTATATATAAGAGATTGTGACACGCCAGAGTAGTGGCAAACAGAGTCGTAGGGGTAAACAGCTGTGAAGTATTGTAACGAGAGCTGATGTAAACAGGTGTAATCAGAACGCTGTTGTTGTGATCATCGACCTTGCTAGATTGTGTATGTGATTTAACACTGCTATTGTGAGTGTATTTCTACGCAAATAAAGAATGATTTGAATTTCTGCAAATTGGACTTTTAATTCTACGAACCCACAAAGTCACAATATTGACAAATCCATTTCCTCTTTTTGCATTAATTATGCTTATTTAAGTGAATCATAAATTGGTTTTTAAAATAGATGTAATAAATTAACTTCTTACACTACTTTTTAATATTACATTAATATTAATTTTATAGTATTTCTATACGGAGTCATTGTCATCTATCATTTTAAGTTCTGTCAGCCAAAATTTGCTGTTCTATTAGCTCTAAACTAGAAGAGTATATACCGCGTGTTGACATACCATTTTAGTGCTAATTAACTATTCTATTGCCTCTGTAATTGAAGATCAGCATTCCGTGTTCGATTCCTGGTTGCAGCGCGAAATGTTTCTTTATTCAGAATATGTTCTTAGAGTCTGGTAGTATGAATGCGGGAGGGTGTTCAATGTAAAATTTAATTTAAAAAGAAAGAGAATAAACTACAGCTGAGAACAGTAAAACCACCATCTGTGAGTTGTTTATCAAGCATATGATATGACTGTAGAAGTTAAAGGGCGCTATGAATTTGAAAGAACTGAAAAAACAATTACTCATTTGGATTATTGCTACAAATATTAAGAACTATAAATCATTTTATGTTGCAATCACTTTTATATTCTAAACTTAAATACAGCCTAAAGCATCAAGGGGCCACCCAATTATTTATCCTTCTGCATAAAGTGATCTTTTCATTTCAGATAATCTGAAATTGCACCTGGTATGTATATAAACAACATACCTGAAAATGTTACTTCCGGAAATAATTTATCGCCCATTATTCTAGGTAATTTGCTTTAAAAGCAAACAATTATTCAATCGTACATTTCTACAGTTGCGAAATTTTGAGATTTTACTCACTTATCAGCAATGAAATCACATTTGTATACGTTTAAGTAAAAATTATAATAAAAAAATTAAGAGTATAAGATATACCTCATAATGTTAAAAATACTTGCCGATCCTTTAAATTCAATGGATACTCCAATGATTTAATATAGCACAGACGGGAATTGTATACTTTAATAATCGCTTTAGTATATCTATATATATTCTTGCACTGAACTTTTCAATAATATGGCATAAATGTTACCACAGAGAAAATCTCAAGGCAGTATATTTAAATAAAGTAGACATTTAAGGAATCTTATGTAATAGCATAATCGCAGAAATGTATACAGAACTATGTAAAAAACTGAAGCTGCTGACAGTGAAGTAAACTAGGTTATTAATAATAACTAAACACTAGTAACACAACTTCACTTATCTTATTTAAATCCTGGGACCGGTTTCAAAGCAAACATCTGCTTTATCCTCAGCCACTCAGCTTGACACTCACCCACTAACTGACTGACTGACTGACTGCGTTTTAAACGTTTTTCTCTACAAAATATTGGTTTCTAAATGTCAACTGAAGTAATATTTTGAGGTTCTCTAAATGAACAAAAATAAATGAATGAATGAAATAAAGAAAATGGAAAACAATTCAGATAAATTGCGTGAACAGCACAACTCAAAAACGAAAACAGTGGGTCCCGGATTCGATTCCTGGCCGGGGGGTGGGGATTTTTCTCCAATTTTTTCCACATCTTCCCTAGAGTCTGGAAGTATGAATGAGAGTACAAATGCGTGCGTGATCTAATGATACAACCCACGAATACGAGTTAGCACCTTCGATATGTTCCAAAGGAGAACGGCCCCCGATATGACCATTGAAGATATAGGCGAGGGTATAAATGGAACACACACACACAAAAAAAGCAGATGGTATTTAAACTAAGTATTCTCTAAGGATGCGCGAAGATTTACAGAAAACCCACCGATTCTAAAATATATAATTTATTTAGGTATTTTTCATTTTTCGAAAGCGGTTCTAAAGCTTTTGATTGAGATTGCATATATTTATGATATATTTATTGCAAAATAAAATATACATATAGAATTTTCTAGCGATATTCTGTGAAGTCATTTCCAAACTGAATTATTTTCCTAGGATTGCTAAGACATAGACAGAAACTTAATGGAGAAAGAAACCTGCGGATCTCGTGAAAACACTTGTTCAATCATTTTCCTTGGTCCTGAATGTTTCAGCCTTATTTTTATTTTAATTGTAAAATATTTATCATTTTTTCAAATAGAAAAGATACAACTAGATTTTTATTGCACTCGTGTAAAGAGTATAGAAGTTCAAAAGCATCACTAAGCTAAACTGCTTTAATAATCAGAGTGTAGTTTTAGCCTACTATTATATTATAACCACAACGAAATGTGTAAATGTACAAAGAATGTTTGCCATCCCTTGCCGTTCTGCAGAGTGTGACAGGTCTTTTTCTCAGCCAGAAAGCCTTTCAGGGTTCGTCTCCAGTCATAAGCTTGGGATTTTAAGTCCAGTATTCTTCCAGTGATAAGTTTATTGGATTTCAAATAGCAGACAGGGAGAGTACGAAAGATCTATAGCTCGAAGTGCGAGGGCCATTGGTCACTCACTTTTAAGAAAATCAAAATGTTCAATATAAAGGGTAGTCTGGCTTGTGAGGGGGGGGGAGATTTCATTGAAAATTTTCATGTCGCATTCTTGGAGGATGCTAAACTTAAATACCAAGTTTGATATTTATCCGACACTTAGCTTATGAGTTACTTAATGTTGTTCACACACACTCACACACACACACACACACACACACACACACACACACACACACACACACACAGACACACCACACACACACACACACACACACACACACACACACACACACACACACACACACACACACACACAAGCGATAGCCAAATTCTTTTAAAGCTGTCTCCTATGCGATGCGTTGAAGCTACCTTCTCTTTGCATGGTCACAAGTTAAAAAATGAATAGTTACTTTCATTTGAAAAAAGAATATATTGGGAAATGAACACAAATAACAAGGAATATCTCTCAAATTATTCACTACGTGAAAATAAAGGGTATATTTTAACGGAATGTACAGCTTTTGTTAGCAAAATTTTAGGGATATTATTGCGTTAACTTCAAAGAAAGGCGTCATGTGTGCATGTCAACAGTTTAAAACAAAGGAAACCATTTATGCGCAGATTTTTGTGTTTATTCCTAGATTTATTGGAAGAATAATAAGAAAATATTAAAATATTTCCTTTCACGTTTAATCAAGCCATTGTTTTAAGGATCTTTTTGTGCGGATTGTAATTTTCTAAACTGGGGTTTCAAATATTTGTATTTTCTTTTAATGATGAGTTTTAAGAAAAATTCTTAAATCGGAAATCTTAAAACCATAAACAGGGTTCAAACAAAAATTATTTTCTTCTTCTTTCTACCCTTTATGCTAAAAAATGTATATTGAACTTTAATAGACTAGTGTTCCCTTCACAATGAACACATTGTGGCTTATGGCTCAGAGTTTTATTTGATAATCACCTCCTTATGAAAATATGTATAATAATATACATTTAAACACATTTTAAAAACGTTAATTTTTGAAACTGAAGCTCTTATTTGTTATCGTTCTCGGATGATAGGTAAACTCTTGGCCATTTTTATCAAATTTTAAGGTCTTTTTGGTGAGTTTATTATAACAATTTACATTACACATATCCTTAAGTCAAGTTTTCAAGATCCCTTTTGTCTGACTGCATAATCATGTACCATTTACTGATAGGTAATGTTTATTTAACTGTCCAAAATTGTTCCATTATTTGACTTTCACTGAGTTGTTATAAAGTTCAATCTAATTACGATATACATGTCTGCATTTGATATGCTAGAAGAGCAACTTCTATTGACAACATCGTGCAATTAATAAAAAGTAAAATAAAACTTAGTAGTGCTCTAACTGGAAATATACTACAAATATATATTGTTTATTTTTGGTTAAAGCATAATTGCAAAGATATAAAAAGCCCGCCTAGATAGCGCAAATGGTAGCGTGTCTGCCTCACGTTCAAGAGGTTCCGAGTTCGAAACTCGGTCAGGGTGGGTTACCTGGATAAGGTTTTTCTGGGATTTTCCCTTATCCTAAAAGACGAATTCAGGTAACTATATACTCTATGGACCCTGGACTCATTTAAGCATAATTTCACCCATTCATTCGTCGTCCGATATGACTTAGCGTTGGATGATGTAAATTACACACACATACACACAAACACACACACACAAACACAAAAGGCATGGAAGGTACAAATTTGCTTTCAAGAAGCAAATTTTGAGAGAGACTTTGTAAGTAATAACCTTAGAGAAGTACAGTCCTTATATTTCATACATGCAACATATCAATCAATTAGCATCTAGGTAAAATCTCAATTGAATAAGGAGAATTTTGGGCTAGAAACACGAACGCTTAACTCATTGAGTTCGAGATACTTACGCTTGAGCTCGGCACCATCTGGAGGGCAGGGACCTCTTTCCATAAGACAATCGACGTAGCCCATGCGAAGCCTTTCGTTGGGCAATATCTGGTCCAGGTTGAGGTTGTCGTACTTGGTGGTATACTTCTCATCAGCGAGAGCCACCGCTAGAACTACTGACAGAAAAATGAAGGTCCTCATCTTGCACAATACAATGTACCTCACTTCTGCTTTGGAGGAATATGGTGTGATCTGCAGTTAACACTCGTTTTATATACGCATCTCGTGACGTAGGTAATTCTATGGTTAAGTTCCAGTGGATACACCAACACCCCACCTCCTCGCTCTTTGTTTCTGTCTACTCCAGCATTTCAATAATTACCATAATCTTTTGTTTCTTTTCTTGCGTGCGTCATCATAGTGCATTACTGTTAATTCTCACTATGTGAAAATTTTCTCATTTCTTTTTCTTTCAAGTACTGAAATCAAGTTAATAAATCATGAAGTTTTTCCCTCGGTTATGATAGTCATTTGTAGAAGATTGCACCATTGCTACACTGAGGTGCTACTCTGGATAAATCCTTGAGTATGCGTTTAAGATCGGATGCACAGTAATTTATATCAACTAAGCGACAGCTTTTTTTAGTGTTTTGAAAATTCATGAATAAAAATAATAGCTTGCTCTACAAATGACAAACAACGAGAGAATCTATCGTAACTAACGTAATGAGTAATTTGAATAAAACATTAGTACCAATATAGAGATTTATCAATCCTAAGGATAAATCACAAAATCTTGATAATAAAATATTCCATAAATGTTCGTTCACTAATTTAACAGTTTTGCATTTTCCAGGAGCAGATGTATGCTCAATCCATACCAATACATATATTGTTTTTCACTTAAAAATATATATTTTTTTTTTTTTTAGGTGGGTATTATTATTTGTGTACAATCTCTACAAATTATATTGCTATCTGCTTCATCTTCATCGAATAAATCTTTCAGAAATACTTACATAAACTATATATATACATATATATCTGTGTGTGTGTGTGTGTGTGTGTGTGTGTGTGTGTGTGTGTGTGTGTGTGTGTGTGTGTGTGTGTGTGTGTGTGTGTGTGTGTGTGTGTGTGTGTGTGTGTGTGTGTAGGGAGAGATTTATTCGACTAGGATGAAGCAGATACTGGAAGCATATATATGCTACTACTATTTTTCACGGATACTACAGGAATCCCGAAGCAATAGTTGCCTCTCTCGCCTATGTTAAAATGAGGGATTTCTGGTACGCTTAGCTCAAGAATCACTGAATGTATCAATTTAAAACTTTTGCTCGTTATTTTACACTTTCACAATCCATTCAAGATAATATATCTTCTTTTGGAGTTTTTATAAAGGATAGGTGATTTTTAACTAAATATCTTGAATTTACTTCTAAAAACATTGAAGATTTTTTTTCCCTTTATAATTCAAATTTTCACATATATTTCTACAAGTACCTTTAAAACAGTGTAGGTATTGCTTTAATTCCATAGAAAACGTAGACTTTTAGCTGCAGTAGTTTTAAATATGAGCACCAAATATATATATATATATATATATATATATATATATATATATATATATATAACAGAGAAAAGCAGCTTTAAAGTTTTGCTATGTTGGAACTACACCACAAAATTTCCCCAGATCCATATTCCACATTCACCATTGAGCTACTATGGCAAACGTGCCAACATGTCATTAATCTCTCCAACTGACTCGTGTTTTCCCGGTAAACCACTAGGAGTTCTTATAAACACATGAGACAACTACCTTAATGACGACTTACTATGCTGTAAGTACTTTAAGACCCGGGCTTCATAGTTCGGACTACTATTAGGTACAATTAACGGAAATTAATTGTTCTTTCACACTAGCCGTGTGTAGGACGCACTATCAAAGGGTAAAGTCAACATGAAAAATTCAATGCCATGGCCGGGATTTAAACCACGGATGACTCTATCTATTGAAAACCTTAGCCTATATACGGCTAGTGTGGAGAAATGATTAATTTCCATCAATTAACTAAAATAATAAGAGTTAAATGATGAAGCCTGGGACTTAAGTACGCCACAAACGGCGTATCTCGGATGCGAGAGCCGCTGGTGGTCTACCGGGGAAATATATGAGTCATATAGAGAATTTAATGTCCGGACGGCACGTTGGCCATGGTAGCTCCAAGGTTAAGAGCGACTGGACGGAAACCAGGAGATCCGTGGTTCAAATCCAGGCCATAGCATTGAATTTTTTATGTTGACTCTATCTATTAACAGGTAGAAGTTTCAAATTGATGCGTTCAGTGGTTCTTGAGCTAAGCACACCAGATATCTCCCATTTTAACTTTGGTGAGATAGGCTGTTACGGCTCTCCTTAAAGAGAGTTACAATTTTTATGTCTGACACTGGTTTATGCTATAAATATTTCTATTTACACAAAATTCAAAATATGTATTCTATATGTTGCATGCATACCTTAAACATGCTTTTTAACTAAAGCTATATCAGGTAGTTTTGCCCCGAGGGTGGGGCCTGAGAAACGGAACATTTTGTGTTTAGAGAGTTCAGACAGGTTCTTGAAAATCTTTGTGTTTCATTTTATAAGATGCTGAGATTAACAATAATACATGATTGACTTTTTGATTTCAGTTATGGTGTTCTCTCTCTCTCTCTCTCTCTCTCTCTCTCTCTCTCTCTCTCTCTCTCTCTCTCTCTCTCTCTCTCTCTCTCTCTCTCTCTCTTGCATCGCATATCACATACGGGCGAATTTTTTTCTGTAATATAATATTAATAATAAACATTATAATTGTTATTTTTATCTGAAATCTTGGCATAGAATTATTTAGTAGACTAAATACAAAATAGTAGAATAAATAACCTATTATTGTGTATTTAATATGGCGCCCGTCACTGGATTCGAATTAGAGTGAAATTAGCAACAACACATCATGGAAATTTGAATTTGGTGGAAACAACGATACCAGAACTACAGGATGGCGATAACAAATATCCAGAAAGAACAGGTGGATAATTATAATAGTGATAACAAAACGCATATATTTGCTGTGTAGAAGTAATTAAATAATTTATGTTATCGAGAATATAAAAAGGTAGTTAGCAAGATGGAAATTAATAAAGAATCAGGAAATTATATAGATAATGAGTCAAGGATAGAAATGTTAAAACAATTTATGAGTAATATGGAAGCTAAGATGAGTAATGTGGACGCTAAGATGAGTATTATAGATGCTAAAATTGATAAAAATACGAATATTTGAGACAGGAGATGAGTAATATTTCAAACAATTTGAAACAGGAGCTAATACAAATTGTAAGAAATAGTTATTCTGGTGTATCTCTGAAATTAAGCAAACGTTTTGCTAAAAATAATGTGAAACAAGGATCAGAATCAAGTGAGAAAGTATGTAAGGGAGATAAAGAAACATTAGTACAAAGTGTAGGCCAGAGTAAAGATGAATGTGATAAGGTAAATAATGAATCACAGAATTATCAGGAATATAATGGGAGAAGTATCTGGTAGATGGTATCACATATAAATAATGTAAAGGAAACTCTAAATGTACTTAAACACAAAAATGAAGTAGATGTGCACTTACCAAATAATGAATGTAATAACACAGATGGTTATCAGAAGACGTATCAGTATCTTGATGTGAATTGTAACGTGTGTGTACAAAAGATATTTTCACCAAAACACGTAAATGATTTAGGTCACAATGGTCACATATATCATACACCACACGAAATAAGTTTGCTAAAGTTTGGCACTAACCTAACCTTAAAACAACTTCATGGTAAAGATACACACACAAACGGAAAAATTAGAAACCAAGTTCTGAATGCTTGAAACGCTTAGGCTGGCCAGCAGAGTAAAATTTATCACACGAATTGTTCAAAAGTCACAAGTACGAACCATGAAATTGTAACAAACTTTGAAAAATTAATTATGTGGGCGAATCACCCAACATGAATCACAAAACAGAGAGTTCTTTTATATATAAATTGTGTATATATACATATATATTAAAATTGGTTAAATTCAGGTTAAAAATGTTTAAATATATATACTCGTTTACAAAGTGTTATATTAGTAAAAATATTCTTTATATTGTTATATTATGTTTTGTTCATTGTTATTAATTTAAAAGGGGTAATTATGATACTGTTATTCAAATTTGGGGTGGGGCACACCACAAACATGAAAACAAAGATATATTTTTAAAAATATGCTATAAAAGAGTAAAATAGTTGTAATATGTTTAATTAATGTTATATTTTATGTATATCATATTTATGTTATTGTTAATTATTATGAAGAATTGTTGTTTAGTCGTTCTTCAAAATATAAGGAAATATATTGTTGAAGTATTTAAATTAAAGGTATATTCCATATATTTCGAAGAGGAGCATTTGTAACGATTGTTTTTGTTTGAACTTGAAAATGATGAGAAAAATCAATAATCTTGTTTGATGGTGGAAAAATGACGAGGAGAAGATAAAAGTTTTGATAGTTCCAACAACAAAAATCAATAATCTTGCTTCATTGTTGAAATGAAATGACGTGGAGAAGATAAAAATTTTGGTAGTTACAGAAAATCAATAATCGTCATGCTGAAAAGACGACGCGGTGAAGAAAAAAGTTTTGGATAGTGAAGAATGGACGGTAGGAGTGAGAGATTTTATGTAATTAACGGAAATTATTTATTAAGAAAGCAAGGATTTATCGATATGATGCAGGTAACCTGCAATGATTGACTAGGAAAGAAAGTTCGAGTAAAATGATATCCAGATTATACAATTAAATTATACGAGGGGGAACCCAAAAGAAACCGGACTCGGAAGGCGCTGCCACTCGTAGACGTAGTGCAGGGTTCTCACGCTAGATGGTAATAGTAGAGACCTGCATGAAACAGCTGTTCAGACGGCCTCAATGTAGAGCTGAACATGCAAGTCTCTGCGAAGTCGTCATGACAACTTTAAAAGAACAAAGTGTGTGTGTGTGTGTGTGTGTGTGTGTGTGTGTGTGTGTGTGTGTGTGTGTGTGTGTGTGTGTGTGTGTGTGTGAAATTTTGTTTCCTGCTTATAAAACCTGCAATGCAGACGAGCCAAATGCTTCAGGAAGCTTTCCAGGAGGAAGCTATGAGCCGCACACAGATTTTCGAGTGGTTTGGGCGCTTTAAACATAGTGAGATGTGTGTTGAAAACCAAGCTCGTTCTGGACGCCCTTCAACATAGCGAAACGAGGAGAACTTTAAAAGGTCCACCAAAAGATCATCGAGGATCGTCGCCAAACTATCGACCAAATTTCAGCAGCGACAGGAATCAGTTGGAGCTCGTGCCAGCGGATTTTGAGTGAGGATTTGCACGAGGCGTTTTGCTGCTAAATTTGTTCCGCGCCTTCTCACACAGGAGCCAAAACCATCCGCATGAATGTGTGCCAGGACTAGAAAACAGAGATTGCATGTGATCCTAACTTCTTGAACAAAGTAATTACAGGGGATGAGAGTTGGTGTTATGGGTATGGCCCAGAGACGAAGCAAGCGTCAAGCAAGTAGACAACTCTCCCAGACCAAAAAAGCAAGGCAAGTGAGGTCAAAGGTGAAGACGATGATCATTGTCTTTCTTGATATTCGTGGAATTTTGCATCGGGAATTCGTACCTCCTGGCCAGACTGTTAACCAGCACTTTTACTTGGATGTTTTAAGGCGTCTGCGAGAGGATGTGAGGAGGAAGCGCCCGGAACTTTGGCGATCAGGTGAATGGTTTCTGAATCACGACAACGCTCCAGCACACACGGCCTTAAGAGTGGCCCACTATTTGGCATCTCAGAGGTGGTCTGTCGTTCCTCACGCTCCGTATTCGCCGGACCTAGCCCCGTGTGACCTTTTCCTATTTCCACGAATGAAAAAAACGCTAAAAGGGGAACGTTATGACGATGAGGAGGTGGTAAAGCAGCTTCGCAGAGGGCGCTCGACAATATCAAACTTGAAGAGTTCCAAACATGCTTCCAACAATGGTAAAAGGGACTTGACAAGCGCATCGCATGTAATGGAGAGTATTTTGAAGGTGACTGAAGTAATTTTGTAAAAAGTTTCATCAATAAAGTTTTTATGTCAACAATCCGGTTTCTTTTGGGTCTTCCCTCGTATATTACGAAATTGGACTTATCCAAAATTTTATTTATTTCACTCGTAACCACACTTAAAAACGAGAGATCTCATGACTCTTATTTAAGCAGACATAACAATCAAGAACCAATTCAAACTACAACGAAGTAACTCTGTTACATCAGGCTTCCCAATCTCGGTCTTCGAAACAGTCAACGTGCATCCCATCTTCAACATAGAAGTATGGTTACAGGTCTAAAACAATATTTACAATCCCTCCTGGTATAGGCTCGTCCAATAATTCCAAACCAGTTTCATGCCAAATTGGCGACAATTATGTTTCAAAATTAGACTAATGCCAGTAGATTTATTGACATATAAAAGAAATTCTGTAGGACGAAATTCCAGTACACCGACAGTACTGATGTGGCCATAGCGATCGGTCGTTAACAGACGTTAACAGGTGGTCTCAAAACGTGTATATTGGTGCAGTTACAACATCGAATTTTTAGGTAGAATGCACTACCACCTATACTTACTTATCGTAATAGAGGAAGTAAAAATAGATGTGTCCTCTGTGTTTATAAGAGTTAGTTCATTTTAAAGGATATCCTTGCTGCAGAGAATCCTCACTGTTTCAACACATTTTGGTAGAAATGGCTATGATAATGTTATTAAACACTTTCTTATTCATAAAACATTTACGTGAGAAGTGTGCAGAAATATTTTAACCGGTAACAAGGGAATTATACATGAGTTTATAACGAAAGCTAAGCTCAAACATCGCACACAGATGGATACACAAAACAGGTTGATACACACAAACCGTTAACGCTCAAATTAACTGGAGGAACGTGAAATTAAAACTTGAATGTTGCACCTTTGGAATATTGTAATGCATTTGGTGGAGCGTAGCAGACCGTGCCATGTCAAGCCGTCGTGACGGGCGTACTGAACGCAACCTCCCATGCTGAGATTATGATGAACTTTATATGCGACAAGACGACGAGATGTAACGAGAAGAAATACAGCTTAACTAGAAGTTATATTAGGACACCTTAATGCAATGTAAATGATTCTGATGGGTAATTATTGCACTCAGTAGACATGATGGTTATTCGAATTATTTCTGCTTTCTAGTCAGTGGTTATGATTTTCTAAAAATGAAAAGAGAATATGAAAATGCGGATAAAGGAACATTTTTAAACGGCGATTATTGTATGCAGATCGCCGTAATTGTTATCTTTTTTGGAACAAAATAAAATAAACAGAGAAAGACTTGCTGCAAATACATATCGTCGCACAATTTATTACTCCATGACATTACTACAGGCAAGTCACATCCAACGAAGGAAAAGTTTGGCATTTTAAACTTCATAAAATCACATAAAGTCAACCCTGAATATGTTGTGTAAGAGTTAAAAGTTACGTTCCGTCGCGTTAATTCACAATACGTTAAGCTCATTATAATCCTTTTATGGCCTTTAAGAAATAGAGCCCTGAAACAAGCAGGTGGCTAACGAGATGAGCAGGCTGTGCAGCGAATAAGAGTTACTTTTTTTTTTTTTTTTTTTGTTATTTACATCTTCCAACTTTAAGTCATATCGGACGATGAATGGAATGGGTGAAATGATGCTGAAATGAACCCAGGGTCCATAGAGCTTAGAGTTACCCGACGTTTGTATTTCACGATAAGGGAAACCCCTGGAAAAAGCTTATCCAGGTAACTCACCCTGACTGAGATTCCAAATCGGGACCTCTTGAACGTGAGGCAGACACGCTACCATATACGCTACCGAGGCGGGCAAAAAAGAGTTACATAATGATTAGTGGTGCGAAAATGTCCAACATTGTATAGCATCATGACATAACCGTATATTTAGTAGGAATTTAAGGAGCAATTCTTTTGTTTGTTTAAAATGGTCGTCTCAACCGTAACTCGTGCTTGTTAGTAAACTGCGGAGCCTGAACAACTCCACCTCATTGACCTGATGGGACATGCTAGCTGTTCGACCACAAGATACCATGACATGATACAAAAATTCAGTCGCAGTCCCAGTAGCAATGGGATTGCGGGTTCAGTGTCGCGTTGACCTATTCAAAGAAGTCCAGGAATTTCTTTCACCATTCATGGGAATGGTGTGCTTTTTGTGTCCACGAAAACGACCAAGTAAAATAATTAATTTGTTCAAACGATTTGAAGTTGAGGTCCCAATACAATATCAAAGTACATTTCCAGGCACCATATTTCTGACTAGGGACAACGCCTTTCATTATTCAAATAGCAGTTTCAATAAACAAAAAGGAAATATTAGTTTTATTTGTTTAGTTTTGCATCTGTGTAATTATGTACCTGTATGAGGTATAGATAAATATTAATTTTTGTGATAGAATCTATTGGTCCACAACAGTTCTTCTTCACACGCCTTGTATGGGTAAAAGATTAGAAAGATAGAGTCAGGTGGAAAGGTTCAGTGACATAGTATTTTAACATTAAATAAGGCGTTTAATCTCCTTTGAGTTAGATAAACTTTCAGTTCACATTTTCCTTGTAAAGAGTCTTTCAACAGAGTGAACTATCTTTAACATGTGATACCTGTAGTTGTTATTGAGTTACAGCAGTCAATTTTTCATGTGGTTACAGTTGTTTTAGAAAAATAGCCAGGGAAAGTTACAGTATTCAGCAACGCGTAGAACTTGTGAAAATTTACAATGAAAATGGATCATCTGTTTGCCAAATCTTCCATATATTGCATGAAGTTGACGGTGAGCATAATTGTCCCTGCAAGTGAACGATTCGGCATTTGATCCTCAATTGGATGTTACGGATCTTAGAAACATCTGGTGCCAGCAAGATAGTGCCACATGCCATACTGCTCTCGAAACAGTCAATATTTTTAAGATATTCAGAGGTTTCTTCATTTCCCGTGGTGGTGGTGCTGGTGGTGGTGATTTTAACTGGCCCCCGAGATCATTTGATTTAACGCCGTTGGTTACTTCTTGTGGAGTTATGTTAAATCTCGAGTTTATACCAACAAGCCAGAACAATTAAATGATCTTATGGATAACATCACGCGTTTTATTCCTGAAGTTGGACCTAATTTACGTTCTTTTGTCAGTGAAAATTGGATCAACAGTAATTGCGCAACCGAACGAAGTAGCGGCGGTCACTTCACTGATGTTCCTTTCCTCACGTAATTATGCTTCAAAATAAAAAATAAATAAACCTCTCTCATTTATATAACGTTTTTTATTTAAGTTCAAAGATAGCACAGTCTAGTTGAAAGACTTTTATAATACGAAGTGTGTTTGACTTCTAAAAATTTACACCGAATATGGCTTTCAAAGTCCATGGTCTTTTATGACTACGAGAAAAGCGAATCCCATTTATCCCATTTAAGAGATGTATATTTGAAATTTCAGACCAATAACGAGAAATATCCTTAAAATAGTTAATTTTATAAACTACTTCTCCCTCAAAAAAAGTGTGCGCGTTAATGATATCTTCTCCTTTTTTAGAGTAAGCTTTGTCTATTTCTAGCGGTTTAAAATTATGCAAAAGTCATTTGTAATTAAGAGGACTTCAGAGGTTATTGTCAAAGAGTTCAAGATTTACTTTAATTTAAAATGAAAATATCTTAAACATGTTATGTTAAACAAACCGGTAAGCCATTTTTTAGAAAATAAATGTTTTGAAACGTTTTTCTCGTGAAAACTTGTTAAGGCCATAATTTTTCTCTAGTCCTTGGAACTTGTAGAACTCAGTGAGTTTCATTTTAAATCGACTTTTCGTTTTTGAGTTATATTGTTCACGTTCACGCACATGCACGCCCACACAAAATTGTCTCTAAAACTAATTTCATATAATCATTGAACTGAAACAAACTTATTATGTTGCTATACATCAATCGTGTATAGTTGGCCTAATACGAGTGCTAGCTCTGGTACCAGAAAAATTTAAATCTGATTCTAACACTTAAAACCTTCTTAATGGTTACGAGCAAACGGACGAATACCGGGAGATCTGGTTCAAATCCAAGTTATGACCTTGAACTCTTCAGTGTAACTCTACTTTTCGTAACCTTGCCGTACACAAGGCTAGTAGGGAAGAAAAATTAATATCCATCAGTTAACTTAACACTGTTTTAACTATTAAGCTTGGAACTTTTTTCAATTGCTTTTTCCAATTTTAATTTTGGCAACTGCATCATTGTAAAAGTTTGTAAAATATAATTCGCTTGCCCTTACATCTAGCGCCAAGCAGACCTGTATGTTGTATGAGTATGCGAGAGTGAGGGAAATATAAAAGGAGTGCGGTAAGAAGCTGGCAACGCTGTGTGTGAGGCGGCATCTGATTAGCTGGACTCCAGAACCCTTCCCATTTGACACATAATAGAGGTTTAGCTGGAAAATACGAGTCAGTTGGAGCATTTAATGTAAGCTACCATGTTTCCATGGTAACTATATAGTTAAGAGCAACCGGACGGAGACAGGGAGAACCGTGGTTTAAATCCTGGTTCATTAAATTTTTCAGTCTAACTCCATTTCGAAACTTTGCCGTACAGACGGCTAGTATGGAAGAACATTAAGTATAGAGAATTACTGCTGTTAATGCAGTATAATAATTTAAATAAATGCAAATAAAAAGTATATTTTCCATTCGCTTTACAAATTATCGGTTTATCTGGCTAAGGAATAGAAGCAGGAAATGGAATATGTGAAACAGTATGGATATTTTATTCTGGAATACCCAAAAGTATGCATTAATTTATGGTAAAAAGAGAACGTAAAATATAGTAGCAATGATTGATTTATTGCTTATATACTAGTGGTCACATTTCGAAAACAAATGAAAGCTACATGTTTTATAAAAGGTGCATTATGAGATGAATTTGCAGTGTTAAGAGAAAATCAGACTTTCACGCCTTCCTTGCGTGCTTCTTCCTTATATTGCTTCTCGTAGATTCCTGTAGGATCGTATTTTGCTTTCAGCTGCTGCCACATCTCTGGCTTCTTCTCTATCAAATAATTGACAACCTTCCTGGAACCATCCCTTTGACGTTCACTGCACTTCTGACAACCGTTGGTCAGGGCATCAGGAATTGCACCTACAAAAAATCATTACGTGTATAAGCTTCCAGAATGCAGTCATTATTTAATTAAATATGTATTAATTACAACCAGTGTGCTTGTGAGTGTGTGTAAATAGGTATAAAACTATAAAAATAATTTCTCCATACTTAAGTATATTTTAAATCTAGTTAACAAGGTCGACAGCACAGTTGAAATGAATGTGCTTCATAGGGAACACCAGACATATAAGTTCAAGATATTGTATTAATTCATTTCTTGTACTTTATTCCAAAGAACAAACCTCACCAATTCCAGTTTCAGGATTTCTTTTAATTTATATCTTGTGGTATGCTTATTTGCCCTGAAAATGTTTGTTTGTTTTTTTTTTTAAAATACTTATAATGTAAATCTGATTATTATATCTATCGTTATCGTTATTTGTGTATTCTTATTAGTTACATTGCTCATACCGTTATTTTTATTGTTGTTACAGTTAAGAGCATTTCACAGACTCTAGAAGCTCAAGTACGAGAATTTCATTATGAAATTTTAAGCGAAAGGGAACAAATATTAATTTACTTATCCTTTCTTTATAAGCTATTTTAAACACATATTCTTATGTGCAGGGTAGATATTTTTTTAAATATTCACTCTAATCCTATTGCACGTATATACATAAATTCCATGATATTAATTTGCTTCGTACCTTTAAATAGCCACGAGTAACCTCAAAGAAATTGTTTCGCAATCGCATTATGGGACTATTCAAATTATCCTAAGAGGTGGATAAAACTGCTAATTTAATCCGTGTTCTGCTACTGAGATCTACATTAGTGGTCTATTTGTCAGTGCGGTGTCCTCTTACATACAGGAATTTGAATTTGGTAATGTAAGATTCAAACATTAGAAACATCTAAATATTAATTCAACATTTAAAATAAAGATAGTGATTAGAGAGCAATTATTCTGAAGGCTGTCGTAATTATCTATGAAGGGAAAAGTGGAGAAGGCTGGGGGACAAAGTTGGCAAATGTCGGAAAAATACCCGAACACATGCCTGGAATACCTGGAAGTTTTCCTTCCCAGATTTCGTTACCAAATATCATATCATTGCATGTATCACCTCTGGTTCACGAATTCATGGGTTTGAACCCGACAAAGGGTGATAGATTACTTCGGATGGAAGGAAATTAAAGCTGGTGGACATTTGTCCTAGATTCACGGCACATAAAAGAACCTTAAGTCTAATAATGAAGCCTATGAAAAAAGTAAGCTATCCTTACTAGTCCAGTATAGCATGGAAACCAGAGGAGCTAAAGGATGCCCATAAACTAAAAGAATAATTCTAAGTATTACCATCGCTTGCGGGGCCATAATATCTAAGAATGGAATGAAACTCTGCAAAAATGAGGGGATAAACGCAATTGGGAGGGCGACAGGCTATAATACATAGCCAGGAAGATGTGTGTACTAAGTAGTTACATTAATTTGAAACACTGAAGACAGCGGTTTTGGATACTAATATATGAGGAAATTAAAAACAACTCAGCAAGGTGCTAGACATTAGATGGAGTTTAGGAAATTTTCGTTGATCCAGATTCACTAAATAAGTATTAAGGCTTTTTGTAAGTTATGTTATATTTGAGTAATACATACCATTTAGGTAATCCAAATAAGGTTATTTTGCTGAGATGTGCATCATTTTAAAATGGTCTGTATGGAATGGTAAGAGGAGATTGTATATTAGTCACTTACCCTTCAATTCCTTGCCATCAGGAGTACAGGTTCCCTTATCCATAAGACACAAGAAGTAGGCATTCAGAAGTCTGTCGTTTCTGAGGATTTCATCCAGGTCGACATTGTCATACTTGGTGGTGTACTTGATCTCCGCAGCCAGAGACACCACAACGAGTGCTACAAGAGTAAGAAAGACCTTCATGTTGTTCAGTATGTCCTTCTAGAGGAATCTGATTGGTACTGTAGAATCAAAAGGTGTTATATATACGCATTTAATGACGCAAATCCAAGTTATGTTCTTCTTTTCCAATGGTTGGCCTTCTGCTGTATCTATGCTTATTCCGGGAATCTTAAAATATTGGTATAGTCTCTCATTCTTTCTTTTATGCGAATCCTTTGTTGAAGAAGCGGAGCAGGTTCAGCTGCCTCGCTCTCCGTTTCACCGGCTTCACCCAGAAACTTGCGTCATTCCTACAGGGCAATAAACTTGACCATGTAACGTACTGCTTAGCGTGACGATATATTATGTAGTTCCTAAACAACATTTCTTGCACAATTTGAAAGTAAAAATGTTAAACTTAAATCTTCCGATTTCACTGACTGAATAATACTCAGATCCTAAATACAATTATTTTGATATCAGCCCATGGACGATGTCCGAAATTTAATAAAAAATTTACAGAGAGAATTTATAGCACCAAAAGATAGTGGATTAATAAAATTCTAAAGCGCTAATATATTTCACAAATGACGAAGAACGTCTTCAAAATCGACAAGGTAATTCAAGTTATATCTGACAAATTCTGATGTCTACAGTGACACCACTTTGTGCACCCATTATAGTTTATCTTACATAACGCCACCCAGCATTTTGAAACCTTATTGTTGCGGCAAGGAGTGCAACGTGTTATCTTAGCTAATTTTGGGTCGTTGAACACGAATCCATTATTCGTTTTTACGTATCACGTCAGATTTTCTTGCAATGGTACTTTAAACTAAAATATATAGGAATAAAAAGTACTAAACAAATTAAGAGAATGAGTACAGCCAGACTGAAAAATTCAATGCCATAGCCGGGATTTGACCACGGATCTCCCACTCTCCGTGCGGTTGCTTTAACCAACTGAGTTACTGTGGCCAACATGCCGACATGACATTAAATTCTCCAACTGACTCTTATGTTTTCCGGTAGACGCATCTTTTGTAGCGACTTACTGTACTGTAAATACTTATGTCCCAGGTTTCATAGTTAAACCACTATGTTATTTTTTTCGGGTAAATTGATGGAAATAATCATTTCTTCCACACTAGCCGTGTGTAAGCTAAGGTTTGAATTAGTAGAGCTACAATGAAAAATTCAATGACATAGCCGGGATTTGAGTCTGGATATACTCATACAAACCATAGCCTACACAAGGCTAGTGTGGAAGAAATTATTATTTCCAAATTAAGAGAACTTTGGAAATATGGAAAAAATAAAGTGATATTCTGGAAACAGCCAGGATATGTGTATTCTACTATTTTTTGTGAGAGGGGGCCAAATAGACAAAAGTTTCATCTATATAAGTGCCGATACCTAGGGTCGAATAGAATCTCCTGGTACACGTATTACTGTAACGCACAAATCCGTGATTTTTGTGCCCTAGCAGTTAAATGTGACCAAAGAATTCACACAGAAGGCAATGTATATGTGAAACAGCACTAGAAGGTGCTCCAATTATTACAGAAGAAAGTTGCAGACACCTTTAATGCGAACAGTTTCTATGTAGATGTCCTCTTTGAATGATGGCTTTGCTACCCGGCGTCAGGTTGCTGCAAGCTTGCTAACTCTCTTCAAACATCAACAGTATTTGGCCATCATTGGTACATCCCAACTGCCCTGGTTGCTTCTTGCTTCCTCCTTGATGTCTTGGTGACATCCTATCTCTTCATAAACAACCGCGAGGTTTTCAGGAAAGGGATTGAGAGGGAAATGAAGGAAGTGCAGCTTCAGACTCATTCTACACCCCTACTCCTTCATGTGATCTAACATCGTTTTCATTAATATTTCGTACTGTTCACTCTCTACATTTTCTATAAACTTTATCGTGACATCTCCCATTGAAATCCTTGCAGCAAATTGGACTTTTACTCTCTGTTAAAAGTTTGGATCTTTCAGCAGCATTCTAATTTTTGGCTCATCAGAAATGCCTTCCTTGATATTTTTATCTGATAAATGTAGAAAAGTGCTTGCATTATACTGAAAGAAGGGCTGCTTTGGTTCAGAAACTGCTTCATGATTGCCAGTTGGATGTGTTGTAGAATACTACAAACTTTCAAGACATTACACACATCCCACCTGCGCTCATGATATTTGATTTTGTCCATAACAGTTTGCATTGTGAGAAAATTCTCCTTTCCTGCAATGAAATGCGCTACAGGTATCGAAGCTATAATGTTTTCATTATGAAGTAGTACAGCCTTTAAGATCGTTTTAGAGGAATTCACAATCTACAATCTTCCGACTGGTAATCACACCCAGCTGTTGTATCAGTCCTAGAAAGTCGCAACAGTAAGTCAGATCATCTTCCTTCTTGAAATAACTTCCTGAACTCATCTCCATGTCTGTACCAAGAAAAGTTAATTCCAGGGGCAAGAGATTTTCTTTTAATCGTAAACCATTGTGAGACCGAGGTATCGTATCAGATTACACAACTCTGACTAGTTGAACAATTCTGGAATTGCTGTTTTAGTTGCTGGTGAAACATTCATATCAAGTTTCTCGTCAGCTCAATCTGAGGAAGCTCCAGAATCAGGACGTGTAGTGTAGTGATGTGTAGAGTTTAACGCCCGCTTTTACTACATTCGGCACCGCAGGCGATACATGCGATGAAAACATTCCATTTTTCGGGTGCTCCTTTTGTCGATCCTGCATTAGGATAATGAGGATCTGTTTAGCGGCAATTGTGACATAATCTCAATCTATGAATCATAAACTTCGTGGAATATTTCAGAGTATAGATTGGGGCTTGAAAAGGAGGACAGAAGTATCGTAACTTGGAGGAGAGCGTGTCATTTGTCTTAGTAGCGAAGGAAGAAAAGAATTTCACAGAATGAAATGAAATGTGTAGTGTTTAACGCCCGCTTTTACTACATACGGCACCGCAGGCGATGACACTGATGATACATGAGATGAAGATGGAGCACCGGTGGAATGAGATGGCGGGGGAAACCGAAGATCCAGGAGAAAACCCGCCCCAGCGCCGTATTGTCCACCACAAATCTCACTTTGCGGTTGCCTGGGATCGAACCCGGACCACCTTGGTGAGAGCCAAGCGGTCTAACCACTGAGCCACGGCGTGGCCTTTCACAGAATGACTTGAAGTATAGAATTAGATGATAGACGTAGGTATACAATATTTCAAAATGAGTAATCACAAAGCATAGAAATTTCTAAGATTAAAGTCAGAACGAAAGAAAGAAAATTCAAAGTGTTACTGGATGTCTGCTAAGAACACTTCAGGTAAAAAGCTCCCCATTCCTTGTTTACGGATACTATTCTCAGGCCACGTTTAACTACTGTTGGCCGTTCTTGCTTAGTATTTCTAATTGACATGGTTTGAGTGCATTTACACTACTTGCTGATTGTTATACTCAGAGGGCATTTCATTAATTAATTCATTCATTCATTCATTCATTGACATTATGCATATAAGTTTGAGAAAATCTGTTTTTGGGAACAGACACATATCTATAGCTCTTTAATTTAACATTTTTAAGCCTTTCAAAAGTACACTATAGGTATATTTCGCTTTTTCGTGCGGATGCAGTGTTTTTTTTCATGTAAAACAGTGTTATAAAACTCAACATTTCATTAACAACGCTGTTAATGTACTTGAGAATAACGTAACATAAACCAAAACATTTCCATTGTGATTGAAAATATAATGGCCTAGGGTATTGTTCTTTCCCAGAGAAAGGTTGAGGTAATACGAGATATTAACGTATAATTACCATTTTGCATAATATTTACTGTAAAAAAACATAAGAATTTCTCTTCATTTGCTTCTCGGGGCACTACTTTCTGCATGGAGCGACGAAGTTATAGCACTGCCTCAAATATAACAAGAAATTTCTTTCAAATATATTGGAAGTTATAGCACTGTCTCAAGTATAACAAGAAATATCGTTCAAATATATTGAAACACTATATTTCATTTTCACAGTTTGACCAATTTATTACGAACATCTTTACTAACTCCTAAACTTAAGTAGAACCGTTCAATGCCTAAATTATTTGTTGAGACTAATAATCTTGTTTAGGAGGGGTAATAGAATAAAGAGATTCTAAACATTTGCGCAATATTTATATAAAGAAATTATTGTACTTTACACACTTTGAAAGTATTCTTGAAAAAATTATAAATCGAGCTGACCTTCTGCCTTTATTTTATATAGGTATAGGTATAAAAATGGTTTCAGCTGAATTTTGGAATCTTCAAAGTATGACTATGAGCGCTACATTTCTGGAACCAACAGCAGTAGAATAAGTTGTAAAGGAAGCAAAAATTCTCTTAAAATTTTGCTTCTGAATTTAAGTTTTAGTTTTATTATTTTGTTTCCACCATTAGTTTCGCATTTTTTTTTTCATTTAGTTCACATTTTTATTACATTCTTGAAAATCATAAAACCCCTAAAGCTCCGCCCGCCTCGGTGGCGTAGATGGTAGCGTGTCTGCCTCATGTTCAAGAGGTCCTGAGTTCGAATCTCGGTCAGGGTGAGTTACCTGGATAAGGTTTTTCCGGGGTTTTCCCTCATCCTTACAGACGAATGTCGGGTAGCTCTAAGCCCCATGGACCCTGGACAACATTTCACCCCCATTTCATTCACCGCCCGATATGACTTAACGTTAGATAAACAAACAGGTAAACCCCTTCGTTTTGCAATGTCCAAATGTTAGTAAAAAATTCACCGGCTTTCCGATAACTTTATTCAATATGTATACTTTAGTTGAATGTCTCTTCTTTATCTAGTTACGAGCCATTTAATTTTATGTATTATTAAATATTGCGATTTCAAGAAAAGCAAGAATACAGTCATTTGAAAAAGCAATTTAAGAACCAGAAAAGTGGAAATATTAAGGGAAGAGGAAGTAGAAAGGTACATATACTTAGGAATCAAAATAATTGGCGCTGCAAAGTTTTGGCCTATACAATATTTTATTAACAGACACAGTACAGTAGTTCTTTCACAACTATACAGGCTATTTCTTTTAAAACTCTGATACTCTACTGGACATTCAGTTTTTCAAGAAACATTAAGATATTTTCGCAAGGATTTAGTGCACATAATGATACTAGGATATCGCTGTATTCTTCTGACATTGTAAAGGAGTAGCTACTATCAGCAGTAGCTTTTCTGCTGAAGTACTGAAAAATGCCGAGGATTTTGGAAGATATCAGGACGGTTAATCCAGATTGATGTGATGTTTCTCAGCCTCAGTCTTATATTTCTTGGTGTATATTCCTTCGGGATCATACTTCTTCTGCAATTCGCTCCACTTTTCTTTCTCGTTTTCTATCAAGTGATGGATAACCTTTTCGGCACCTTCCTTTTGCTTCTCGGAACATTTGGAGCATTCATTCATCAAAGCATCTGGAAGATTACCTGTAAACAAATATTGTGTTTGTGCTGTATAATACCCAAATTATTAAACACAAGATCTTCCACCATAAAGTTTACAAAGATAGCATCAATGTAAAATGGTAATTACACTGTACAGCTATAAAAATCACTGAAAGTATTGATATAATATTAAAACCATTAAAGTATTAGGAAAAAAGAGCACCATCTAGTGCAAATGAGACCCCATTCAAATAACATTAATATTGACAAAGCCAACTTCTCTTTTTGCATGAATTATGTTTGATTGAATAAAAAATTTATGTTCACAATCGTGTAGTACATTAATTTATTTAATTAATTACTATCTTGTGTAAAACCTTCCTTAATTATAGTACATTTTTAATATTAAATGATGTCTGCGCGGAACCGTTATTATCTGTGATTTATTTTCAAGTAAGGTCAACCAAAATTTGTTGTTCTATTAGTTCACAACTAGAAGTGTATATGCCACATCTTAAAAAAATTAGACCTAATTAATTATTCGATTGTCTCTGTAGTTGAGGATCAGCGTTCCGGGTTTGATTCCTGATTGTAGCGGGAAATTTTTCTTTATTCACAATCTATTCTTAAAGTCTGGTAGTATGAATGCGAGAGGGGGTTTAATGTCAAAGTTAATTTAAAAAAGAAAGGGAAATTGCCAACCCCTGTGAATTGTTTCTCAAGACAGACCCAATATGTCTGTAGATGTTAAAGAGCGCTATGTAATTTTAACAACTTAAAAATCATTTATTCACTTGCATTATTTTTACAAATACTAAGAGAGGAAACTGCAATCAGTTTTATGTTCTAAATTTAAACACAGCCTAAAACACCAAACACCTTCAACAATTCTGCATACCTCTGCATAAAATGGTCATTTCATTTAGGTTAATCTAAAATTGCAGTGGTATGTATAAATATAGACATTATACTCTAAAAACGTTATTTCCGGAAACAATTTATCATCTATTTGTTAATAATTTGCTTTGAAAGCAAACATTTATTCAATCGAAATAAATTGTTCTTTCACACTAAACGTGTGTAGGACGAACTATAAGAGGGTAGAGCTAGACTGAAAAATTCAATGTCATAGCTTGCATTTGAACCACGGATCTTCTGGTCTTCGTCCAGCCGCTCTAACCATTGAGCCACTATGGCTAACGTGTTGACATGACATTAAATTCTCCAACTGACTCGTATTTTTCCCGGTAAACCACTAGGAGTTCTCATAAACACATGAGACAACTACCTTAATGGCGACTTACTATGCTGTAAGACCCGGGCTTTATAATTCAGACCACTATTAGGTACAATTAATGGAAATTAATTGTTCTTCCACATTAGCCGTGTGTAGGACGCACTATGAAAGTACTTATAGCATAGTAAGTCGCCATTAAGGTAGTTGTTTCATGTGTTTATAAGAACTCCTAGTGGTTTACCGGGAAAGACACAAGTCAGTTGGAGAATTTAATGTCATGTCGGCAGGTTGGCCATAGTAGCTCAATAGTTAGAGCGGCTGGACGGAGACCAGAAGATCCGTGGTTCAAATACCGGCTATGACATTGAATTTTTCAGTCTGGGCCTACCCTCTCAATTATTCAATCGTACACTTCTAAAGTTTCAAAATTTTGAGGTATTACTCGCTTATCAACAATGAGAATTCTTTTGGGTATGTCCGTATAAAAATTATAATAAACGAACATTGAAAGGTATAAGATATAATCCATAATACTAAAAATACTTACATATCTTTTAAATTAAGTTATATTCGAATGTTTGAATATAGTACAGGCAGGATTTTATAATTTAATAATAGCTTTAGCATACCTGAAAGTATTTGAGCACTTAACTTTTCAATAATATGTAAGGAATGTTTCCCCATAAAAAGTATCAAGGTTGTATTTACATAAAATAGATAATTTTTAGGAATCTTACGTAATCTCTTTGTAAATTCCCTTATCGTAGAAAACCATCCAGAACTCATAAAATTTATCTTTCATGAGTTAGAATTATAACCTCGTAATCTAGATTTGAGTTCTATACACTAAATTGAATGACTTGAATTTTCAGCTAAAAGAGTACTGCGAGGTTACAGAAGTATTTTCGGAATTGTATGCTTAAAGCTATTAATGGTTTAATATTTTGAAAGTTTTTTTATATAAATTAGAAGGTTACATTTGTACAATAGTTAAGCAGCTCTTACGATATTAAACACTTAATTACACACTCCTTACACACGGAATAATAAAATTGGGGAGTAAAACGTGTGGATTTTGGGAGAAACGGAGTATCTGGATATCCTAGTACACGTCCATCCTAGAATAATACAAACTCCTCATGATTTCCTTCAAGGATAATATTTAGATGGTATATTGCCTTTGATCAAATTAACTGAAATAACTGGAATTTTTCCACAGTAATATGTTGTGTGTAATTGAGACTGCAATTTCTTACTTTTAATGAGCAGTAAACTAACAAGGAACAATAGTTGAACTTAGTACCGAGAAATCTAACAGCCGTCTTTATACTCTGAGGAAATGGCTACTAGATAAGTTAGGAATTCATCAATATTTAGCTTGCCTTTGTGGTGTGGGGATATCGTTCTTGGATGATGGGTAAAATCTTGGCCATTTTTGTCGATTTTTGAGTTTCTTTGGTTTGCATGTTATAAAAATTTGCATTATATACCCATATGTAAAGTTTTCAAGCTCTAACCCACCTGACTGAATAAATATACTGCTTATTTATAATATTTATCTGTACAAGTTCTTCTATTCTTTGACTTTACTGAGCTCTTATAAAGTTAAATCTAACTACGATATATAAGTGCATTTCTGCATTTGATATGCTAGAAGAGCAACTTCTATTGCCAACATCGTGTAATCAATAGCAAGTAAAATAAAATGTATTCGTGCTCTAACCAGAAATATATTAGAAATATATATTTATTTTATTTTTGCGTAAGCGATAATTCCAAAGCTAAGAAAGGTGCAAATTTTGCTTTCGAAAAGCAAATTTTCGAAAATCTGAAAGTAATAACCTTTGAGAAGTATACGTCTTACATATTATGGACAGATGCAAAATTTCAATCAAATAATATCGAGGTAAAATCTCAAACGAATAAAGTGAATTTTGTGCCAGAATCATAAATGCACCAAAGCATAAATTGAATTCGAGATACTTACGCTTGAGCTCAGCACCATCTGCAGTGCAGGGGCCCTTATCCATAAGACAATCGTAATGGGCTTCAAGAAGTCTCTTGTTGCCCAATATCTCTTCCACTTTGAGGTTGTCGTACTTGGTGGTATACTTCTCATCAGCGAGAACCACCGCGAGAACTACTGACAGAAAAACGAAGGCCCTCATCTTACACAATACAATGTACCTCACTTCTGCGTTGGAGGAATATGGTGTGATGCTGCAGCTAACACTCGTTTTATATACACATCTCGTGACGTAAGTAATTCTATGGTTAAGTTCCAGTGGGTACACCAACACCCCACCACCTCGCTCTTTGTTTCTGTCTACTCCAGCATTTCAATAATTAGCATAATCTTTTGTTTCTTTTTTGCAGGTATCATCGTAGTGCATTACAGTTAATTCGCATTATGTGAACATTTCATCAGTTTTTTACGAAGTATTTCCCTCGTTTATGATAGTCATTTGCAGAAGATTGCACCATCACCTCACTGAGGTATTATTGTGGATGAATCACTGAGTATACGTTGAGGATCGGGTGCACTTAATATTGTTTCAGCTACAATTTTTCTCAGTCTTTTGAAAGTTCACTAATAAAAATATCTGTTTGCTCTACAAAGGACCCAAATCGACCTGACCGTTGTTATTCTTGAGAAAAATATAGTAGGTAATATAATGAGTAATTTGAATAGAACGTTCAATACAGAAATTTATCAATTCTAAGGATAAGTCACAAAATCTTGATAATCAAACATTCCTTAAACGGTCGTTCACTAATGCAGCTTCTGAATTGCTCTCTTCAATAGCTGGGTATGCTTAGTCAATATAAGATATTACTTTCCACTTAAAAATATACTTTTTCGGGCTATTATTATTTTTATATAATCTCTACAAACTATGTTTCTATCTGCTTCATCCTAATCGAATAACTCTTTCAAAATACTTGCACTATACATTTCGTTGATAATACTGGCAAACCGAAGCAAGAGTAGCTTAATGCTAACTTAGAAAATCTACACTCTTTCCATGATATAGTAAGAATGTTTAATTATGCTAGTTCTTAATCTCTTAATCTATAAACTAGTAATACCCTCAAATCTATACTAACGGATACCTCGGAAATGGTTTGATGTACTACAAATATTCATTTTAGAACATGCTCTTTTGTTTTAAAGAGAGATTTAATTTTTATGTTTGGCAGGTGTTTATCATATAAAGACTTTTACTTCCTGAAAAAGTTATGTGGGGAGAGGGGAATAAGAAAGCGAATATTTTTCGTTTAAATAATGGGGAGAGTTTCTGGAAAATTTTTGTGTATCATTTTTGGAAGATGAGATTAAGAACAAGACTTGACCGACTTTTTGTTTTTGGCAATGGTTCTCTTCCTCCCTTCCTCCCTCCTTACCTCCCCCCCTCTCTCTCTCTCACGTACACTTCACATATGCGCGAATTTTTTGTAATATGTATTGATAAATATTATTATTTTGTTCTCCGAAACCTTGGTGTAGAATTAATGAATAGACTAAATAAACCTTCTATAGTGTATTTAATTTAACAGACAAAATAATGCTGATGTTCTTATAATTTTAATACACAGAATGAAGATTGATATAGTCGTGTCATGTGGATATTTAACAATATGTTTGTTTAGATTTTACAGGTGTCTGTAGGTTGCAATATTTTTTCATAATTTTGGTGTAGGTTGTTTACAAAATAATTTTATAGCTTTTTGTATAGCTATTTTTTGGTATATCTGAGAGTAAGTGAAAATTAATTTTGCACTTAAGAAGGTACAAAACTGCTAAGGATGAGAATCAACAATTCATATTTTATTCTGATCAATGCCATTTTATCTTCATTTCGCGGGTTCGTACATTCATTTCTCCGTAAGTTTTTATGTTGGAAACCGTGTCAGGTATTACACTGGCTACAATGAATTTTTTACATATGTATTTTCAATTGCCGATTCCAAAAATTAAGTCATAAATGTTCTACCTGATAGACTTTTTCTTTGTAATTTTGAAAAATAAAATTCCCTATTTATTATAATTTGTGGTTAGCTATAAATGTTGATTAGAAGAATACGTTATACTTATATTTCATTGCAAATGGGGAGAGTCTTGGGCACAAAAAGTAAGGAAACTGATGGAACAGATAGGTATGGGACATATTTGGAGAAACGGGGAGCATTATTATAGCGGCGTTTGTTAAAAGGTAGAAATAAGGCTGAAATATTTAGATAGCCAGGTTAGATTTACCAGTGTAAGGGAGAAAAATCATTGAGGACATATAGGGAAATAAAGACAGTGTGGGGGAGGGAGAAGAACATGCCTATGCGTAATAAGTCAGGTAGAGAAGGATTTGCCTGAGCAACGACAGGAGTTAGAAATTTGAAAGATATTAGATATGAAAAGGATACAGGGAAATACCCAATGTGTGGAGAAGAGGATACAGATTGGCATAGTATACTTTATTGCAAACAAACAAAGATATGGAGAGAACTAATTTGGCAACAAAGGTGGGACAGGTTTAGGAATGGGGGAGGTATTAATAATAAAGAAAATGCTATTGGTAAAAGGAGAAAAGAATTAAAGAGTTATAGATGAATATCTGGGGAATGTTAGAGAGAAATGGTTAAGATTGATGAAAAATAAATAACAATTAAGGGCTGGAAAACTAGAACGAGGGATACAAGGAAGAGGAGGGTCATTAATACACGGAAATAGAGGGGTTATGTGTATTGAGAACCAGACTCGAGGCAAGCAGGTAGGAAGGGTATATTAGATGTGAATAAGTCATTTTTTATCGTGTGAAAGAAGTGTTACAAATGTCAATGTATCAATGAAATTGTTTGTAGAAGAATGATCAGAAATAAATAAAAAATATATATTTCATTTCATTGTGTCAGCATGTAACTTATAAAATTTGATGATTGTCGCTTTGAATTCACTATTTAACACAACAGCATTCCCTTACAGAACTCTGATTGTAGCGTAATGTTTCGTCTTAAGAGAAGGAAGCTGAATGTTTTGGACATCACTTGCGCCCCTTTTCTGAAGAAGAGAACACCGAAGCGCTTACTCAGTTGAACGTTATGCGTAACGATAAAACTACATTAAGATGAAAAATGGATTTGTAAGGAGTTGCGACTATAATATTTTGATGTCTGATGCAAGATATCTCATAAGTGGAATTGTACTGGTGTCCTGAATGGAACGTACAATGTGCATCTTTTTAACCGTGTAAGAATCAGTGAGCGGAACAAAAATTCTCATAACAACTTTATTGTGACTTGCATAGTCCAGTATTTATTACATTTTACAACGTTTGTAAGGTCGTGGGTGTAGCGGATGAGAATCATATGCAATGAGTAAAGCTCGTGAACTCCGAGTTGGTGTTGGCGTATACCATTAAGTGGCTGGTTTAAATCTTATCTGAAATAGGGTTCAGCTGTCACTGAAATGTAAGTAGGGAGGTGGCAGACAATAAATCACCCTCCAAAACTTACAGGGTCTTTTGGTATTTGCAGATAGCACTCGGGCTGAATTTTAAATGCTTGTCGGTGAAATTGCTTTGCAATCTCTGAGGAATTTCGGAATTCCTATGGCTATCCAATTACCATTCGGCTTCACAAAACATTAAAACAACGTTTCTAGATCGTATAAAGACATCGCTTCCTGTTACTGGATAGTTCCTCGTTAGTAATGGGCATTTTTTCTCACCATTCTGTTAAGATAGCTAGATGATTTTTGTCCATGGATCTATATAATTGTATATGCTCTACTTTCATTTCCCATCTTATTTCTTCATATTTTATTTTGTGAAGTTCGGCGTAACATTTTGTTTTTCGCCCAAGGAACCACATCTCTGCCCTCTGATATATTCCTCCCTTCCTCCTTTTCTTTCTTCCCCCTTTTCTTTCTTCCTCCCTTTCTCCCTTCCTTACTCCCTCCTTCACTTTCTTCTTCCTTTAATTCTTTCTTTTTTCAACCAATATTTTACAGCCGTACAATACTAACGAACACCCATATATCTCTGACGTTTTACTTTTTTTCTCCTTACTTTATTTTTAAAAGTTATGTGTATGGTACTACGTATCCACTGTTTGAAACAAACAATTTATTTAGAAGCTGTTTCCCTCTCTAAATTAACCATGTGACATTCTAAATATTTGAAAAGAGATATTACTTAAAGAGATATTAAAAGTTCTCGTTTGTAGCAAAATCAATACGCAGGATATGACATCATCCGAGAACTTGCATTCGAATGCAAGCAAAAGTTCTCGTTTGTAAAATCGATTCACAGCGTGTGACATCGTCCGAGATCTTGCACTCGAATGAAAGTTCCGATTCTTCAAAGTGTTCGAACACAGTGTATTTGGATTCTTAAAATAATTCGATTCTGCCAGTCACTATTATACATCTCGAGCAGCTATGTCTTTATTCCACAAATTTAGAAAAAGTAATGAACATAGTCCTTAATGGGGTAAATAATTAAGTTTAAAGCCCATCTCTGTAGCGTAGATGGTAGCGTATCTGCCTCACGTTCTAGAGATCCCAAGTTGGATTCTAGTTCAGGGCAAGTTACTTGGTTAAGGCTTTTCCGGAGTTTTCCATTATTCTGAAAGATGGATGTACAGGAAGCAAAAGTGCCAAAGACGAAGGCACGCCAAGGGAAAGGATTTGATTGGAAGGCGGCTCTGGACAGATTATGCGTTATCAGGTTATTGTTGCCTCCCTGGCACAACGAGACTGTAAGATTGCTGAGGTCACTGAGTACGTTCGGGTCATACAGGCTGCATGCTAGGAGTGCAATGCCATGCGATAGCCTCATAGACTCATTTCTTTATATCTTTTCTTTTCGTTATTTAACCGCTTTTTGTTGTTTCCGTTTATTTTATTGTCTGTTTTCTTCAGTTTTACACATATACACTATATACATAAACACCGGTGCCCAAGGCGGAACTCGAAGCCGCGACCCTCTACACAGTGGAACGCTAGAGACATACACTCTAACGACAACGGCTACGAGGACGGTCGTTGAACCAGCATCGTTGCCTAATCACTGCTGGCAGAATTATTGAGGAGTGCGGCGGTTCATTAAATCGCGGCACTTTTAAATATGATCAGAAGCCTTGGATGATACCAATCCGCCTTCAGCCAATGGGACGGCGTTTCCGGTGTCAATGACCTAGTGCTCCATGTCATCATAAACAGAGATGTCCGAAATGCTCGATAACCACTAAGACATTTCCCCTGGCAATGCCAACAAGGGTATGTGACATGCTAGATGAGATGTGTGCAAGTAATCATCCAAGAATCCGTCAGCTCTTTGAACTTCCCTACAGTTCTGAGGAAAAACTATAACGATCAAAGTTTTT
This sequence comes from Mantis religiosa, assembly GCA_030765055.1. Lineage (NCBI taxonomy): Eukaryota > Metazoa > Arthropoda > Insecta > Mantodea > Mantidae > Mantis > Mantis religiosa. The sequence continues at coordinate 263,261 of JAUKNK010000253.1, forward strand.
GCCAAGATTATAAGAAGCTGATCGAAATCACCAGAAAGGACTCCTTTCCTTACCCCAGACTGACGACTTGTTGACACTTACAGCTGTCTCTAATGTTTACCTTAGAGGGGAAATCGCAATGCTAATAGTTATTTTCATAGCCAAGAGAAAAATAAAAGAGAGTATTTTCAGCGAGGCAATGATTTCGGAAGTTTACAGTTATCCCCTTCGGCTTCTACACACATCAGTCACTTTCCAGTGCCCTATGGAGTCAGTGATGAGAGGTCTGACTTACGACGCCTGCCTTCTATATCTTACATTGTCACCACTGGCAGCACCTTCTATGACCATATCGAAAAACTGAGCAAACATAAATGATACTGCAGGTAGCCAACCTGAAACTAAATAAAAATAAATATAACTTTTATATAAAATGTTTGTTACACAGGTCCACAATAACAGTATATATATTTTTTTTTTTTTTTTTTTTTTTTTTTTGTAATTTACATCCTCCTCGTCATATCGGACGATGAATGAAATGGCCGAAATGATGCTCAAATTAAGTCCGGGGTCAATTGAGCTTCAGAGTTATCCGACATTCGTCTATCAGGATAAGGGAAAATATCAGAAAAGACCTTATCCAGGTAACTCACCCTGGCCGAGATTCGAACTCGGGACTTCTTGAACGTGGGGCAGACACGCTACCATCTACGCTAACGAGGTAGGCGTATATTGGTTAGTCGTATACCTTGAAAAGTCTCAGGCTATGAGTGATTGGCCTCAACCAAAGGTTAAGTGAGATTTGCGACTATTTTCAGAAACCGTGTAGCTATTAAAGAAGCAACATCGCGAATCCTATCACTCGTGTGAGGGAAGAGCACCTGCATTATATATGAGGCCAGAACGTCTTTCAATCGTTCAGTCTAGCATTCTACTGTGCACTGGTTTAAGATTGCCATAACGGGGCGGCTATTTCATCGTGAACACTGACGCCAGCAATAGCAGTAGTGGAGGCACATTATCCAAGACCAGGCTGGGAGAGAGCAAGCATAGCCTACTGCAGTAAGCCGTTTTGGATCAAATTTTCTCGGAATTTTCTCTTAACCTTAAAGATGAATTTTGGGTAACCCTAAGCTCTACGGACCCTGGGGTCATCTTTTACCAGTTTCATTCACCTCAGATATGGCTTAACGTTTCAGGACCTTAATTAAGCCAAAAAACAAAACTGAGGACCTACCATTCTATCCTCACCTCCTGTTGAACTTACAGAATTTAGAGCACCAGATAGCTTACAGAACCAGAGGTTAGTCCAGAGGTTACAGAAGCACAGCCTTCTAACAACACATCGGAGGAGTCATTCCAATGTAGAGGTCACGTAAAGAAAGCCCTGCCGGGAGAGTGCGGCTGCTGCACTTAAGAGGAGAACAGATGTCTCACAGCTTTCTATGTGTTTTGATAGAGCTTGTGGGTGAATGGATAGAGCGGGCACGAGAAAGGAGGAGCCGTCTTGGGGCCGCTTCTCAGAGTACAGGGAAGTGGAACTAAACGAGCTGGAAAGACATCGCACCCTAGATTAGTGAGTTTAAGTCTTATTGTCTCACTTAAAACAAGGTCCGGTGTGTTGTACAGACTTTGGGAGTCACCTGATGGAAAAACCCAGAGATATGAGTTAATGCTTCCCTGGAATAAGTTTGTGGAGGTCCAGAAGCCCCAGGATCTTCGGAAGGCATCTTGTATCCAACCGAACGATAGATAAGCTCTATCACAGGTATGTTTGATGTTGGGGACTCATAACGAGAGATGGTGCAGCTATGAACTCAGATTAGGAGCAGCGCCGCTTGCAGCAGTATAGCTTCGGAGCACTCTTCGAGTAAGTCGCCTTTGACATAGCTAGACCATTCCAGGTACGCTAACAAGAAAGGTAAGACCATTGTGGACTCCCCCGTAGAATTGTCCTGCTGCTTTGGAGTACCGCTGGAATTATATAGTGGTCAGAACATGAAAGAAGTGTTAAAGCAAGTCAAAGTGCAAAATAAATACAAAACCTCTCTACCCGTAGTCCAACTGAAGATCCCGCATGATATTAAGATTCTCGAAGAACACTTGAGATATTTCGTGACCTACTACCAGGGGGCCTGCAATGTCAGGGTACCATAGTATACCAAATAATTGATCTACGGCAGGGAGCTACATCTTCCTTCCGACCTGATTTTGGGAGCCCCACTGAGGTAGAACAGCCAGCAGACAACTAGTTGGTGAACTTCGTAAATCGTCGCGATGCGCGTGAGATAGGCCGTTAACACGTCCATGTGATATACCAATAAGTCAACAACTAAGGTTTCTAGCAGAGCGATCTGGTCTAACTGTGTCGTTCTACCCGGAATATAGGGCGCTGCCCTAAAGGCTGGACCGCATTGTGAAGAAGCTCAACTATGTAGTGATTGAATATAAAAAGGTCTAGGCTATTGTTCTTTCCCAGAGAAAGGTTGACGTAATACGAGATATTAACGTATAATCACCATTTTGCATTATGTTTACTGTAATAAAACATAAGAATTTCTCTTCATTTGCCTCTAAGGCCATTACCTTCTGCATGGAGCGACGAAGCTATAGCGCTGCCTGAAATATAACAAGAAATTTCTTTCAAATATGTTAGGACACTATATCTCATTTTTCACAGTTTTACCTATATATTATGAACATCTTTACTAATTCCTAAAATTAAGTAGAACCGTTCAACGTATAAATGAAATAATTTGTTGAGATTAATCTTGTTTAGTAGGGGTAATAGAGTAATAGAGTAAAGAGATTCTAAACATTTGCACAATATTTATATAAAGAAATTATTGTACTTTACAGACTTTGAAAGTATCCTTGAATAAATTATAAATCGAGTTGACCTTCTGTCTATATTTTGTATAGGTCTAGGTATAAAAATGGTTTCAGCTGAATTTTGGAATTTCCAAGTATGAGAATGAGCGCTACGACATTTCTGGAACCAACAGCAGTAGAATAAGTTTTAAAGGAAGCAAAAATACTCTTGCAAAGTTGCTTGTGAATTTAAGTTTTAGTGTTATTATTTTGCTTCCTCTATTTGTTTCGCCTTAATTCCATTTAATTCACACTTGTATTACATTGTTGGAAAATCATAAAACCCCAAAAGGCTCGCCCGTCTGGGTAGCGTAGATGGTAGCGTGTCTGCCTCACGTTCAAGAGGTGCTGAGTTCGAATCTCGGTCAGTGTTAATTACCTGGATAAGGTTTTTTCCGGGGTTTTCCCTTATCCTTACAGACGAATGTCGGGTAGCTCTAAGCTCCATGGACCCTGGACACATTTGAGCAACATTTCAGCCCCATTTCATCCACCGCCCAATATGACAACGTTGGAAAACGTAAAATTAAAAAATTACTATAAAAAAGAAAGACTCCGCAGAGTACAAGGATGAGAACTTTGATTCAGATAAACAAACCAGTAAACCCCTTCGTTTTTGTGATGTACAAATGTTAGTAGAAGGTTCACCGGCTTTCCGATAACCTTACTCAATATGTATGCTTTAGTTGAATGTCTCTTTTTTATCTAGTTAGGAGCCATTTAATTTTATATATTATTAAATATTGCGATTTCAAGAAAAGCAACAACACAATCATTTGAAACATGTTATTTAAGAACCAGCGAAGTGGAAACATTAAGGGAATAGAAAGTAGAAAGGTACATATACATAAGAATCAAAATAATTGGCGCTGCAAGGCTTTGGCCTATACAATATTTTATTAATAGACACAGTACAGTAGTTCTTTCACAACTATCCAGGCTATTTCTTTTAAAACTCTGATACTCTACTGGACATTCAATTTTTCAAGAAACATTAAGATATTTTCACAAAGATTTAGTACACGTAATGATACTAGGATATTGCTGTATTCTTCTGACATTGTAAAGGAGTATTATTAGTATTTTCTGAAGTACTGAAAATGCCGAGGATTTTGGAAGATATCAGGACGGTTAATCCAGTTTGATGTGATGTTTCTCAGCCTCGCCCTTATATTTCTTGGTGTATATTCCTTCAGGATCATACTTCTTCTGCAATTCACTCCACTTTTCTTTCTCGTGTTCTATCAAGTGATGGATAATCTTTTCGGCACCTTCCTTTTGCTTCTCGGAACATTTGGAGCATTCATTCATCAAAGCATCTGGAAGATTACCTGTAAACAAGTAATTTGTTTGTGCTGTATAATGCCTAAATTATTAAACACAAGATCTTCCACCAGTACGTTTACAGAGATAGCACCAATGTAAAATGGTAATTATACTGTACAGCTATAAAAAGCATTGAAAGTAGTGATATAATATTAAAACCATTAAAGTATTAGGAATAAAGTGCACCATCTAGTGCAAATGAGACCCCATTCAAATAACATTAATATTGGCAAAGCCAACTTCCCTTTTTGCATGAATTATGTTTGAGTGAATAAAAGTTTATGTTCACACTAGTTCACACTAGTTCACACTAGTTTATGTTCTTTCACACTAGCCGTGTGTAGTGCGCACTATGAAATTATATACAGCATAGTAAGTCACCAATAAGGTAGTTGTCTCTTGTGTTCATGAGAACTCCTAGTGGTTTCCCGGAAAAAATACGAGTCAGTTGGAGAATTTAATGTCATGTCGGCACGTTGGCCATAGTAGCTGAATGGTGAGAGTAGATGGACGAAGACCAGAAGATCCCTGGTTCAAATACCGGATATGGCATTGAATTTTTCAGTATATTTCTACCCTTTCATAGTGCATCCTACACACGACTAGTGTGAAAGCACAATTAACTTCCATTAATTGTACCTAATAGTGGTCCGAACTATAAAGCCCGGGTCTTAAAGTACCTACAGCATAGTAAGTCGTCATTAAGGTAGTTGTCCCATATGTTTATGAGAACTCCTAGTGGTTTACCGGGAGAAACATGAGTCAGTTGGAGAATTTAATGTCCTGTCGGCACGTTGGCAATAGTCGCTCAATGGTTAGAGTGGCTGGACGGAGACCAGAAGATCCGTGGTTCAAATACCGGCTACGGCATTGAATTTTTCAGTCTGGCTCTACGCTTTCAATTATTCAATCGTACACTTCTAAAGTTTCGAAATTTTGAAGTATTACACGCTTATCAACAATGAGAACCCTTTCGGGTATGTCCATATAGAAATTTAAATAAACGAACATTAAGAAGGTATAAGATATAATCCATAAGGCTAAAAATACCTACATATCTTTTAAATGAAGTTATATTCGAATGTTTGAAAATAGCACAGACAGGAATTTTATAATTTAATAATCGCTTTAGCATACCTATAAGTATTTATGCACTGAACTGTTCAATAATATGTCAGAAATATTTCCCTATAAAAAGTATCAAATCTGTATTTACATAAAATAGATATTTAAGGAGTCTTACGAAATCTCTTTGTGAATATCATTATCATAGAAAACCATTCAGGACTATTTAACTCATAATATTTATCTTTCATTAGTTATGATTATAACCTTGTAACCTAGATTTGAGTTCTATACACTAAATTAAATGACTTGAATTTTCAGCTCAAAGAGTACTGCGAGTTACAGAACTACTTTTGTAATTATATGCTTAAAGCTATCAATGGTTTGATATTTTGAACGTCTTTTTATATAAATTAGCAGGTTAAATTCGTACAATCGTTAAGCAGCTCTTACGATATTAAACACTTAATTACACTCCTTACACACGTAGGAATAAAATGTGGGAGTAAAATGAGTGGATTTTGGGAGAAACGGTGTATCTGGATATCCTAGTACACGTCCATTCTAAAATAATACAAACTCCTCATGATTTCCTTCCAGGATAGTACTTGTTAATATAAAGATGGTATATTGCCTTTGATCAAATTAACTGATATAATCTGGAATTTTTGCACAGTAATATGTTGTGTGTAATTGAGACTGCAATTTCTTACCTTCTATGAGCAGTAAACTAACAAGGAACAATACTTGAACTCAGTACCGAGAACTCTAACAGCCGCCTTCATACTCTGAGGAAATGGCTACTAGATAAGTTAGGAATTCATCGATATTAAGCTTGCCTCTGTGGTATGGGGATATCGTTCTCGGGTGATGGGTAAAATCATGGCCATTGTTGTTGAATTTTGAGTTTCTTTGGTTTGCATGTTATAAAATTTTCATTACAGATACCCATATGTAAAGATTTCTAGCTCTGTCCCACCTGACTGAATAAATATACTGCTTATTTATAATATTTATTTGTACAAGTTCTTCTATTCTTTGACTTTACTGAGCTGTTATAGAGTTAAATTTAATTACGATATATAAGTACATTTCCGCATTTGATATGCTAGAAGAACAACTTCTATTGCCAACATCGTGTAATTAATAGCAAGTGAAAAAAAATGTATTCGTGCTCTAAACATAAATATACTACAAATATATATTTCTGTTACTTTTGCGTGAACGATAATTCCAAAGTTAAGAAAGGTGCAAATTTTGCTTTCGGAAAGAAAACTTTCGAAAATCTGAAAGTAATAACCTTTGAGAAGTATAGTTCTTATATATTATGCACAGATGCAACATTTCAATCTAATAATATCCAGGTAAAATCTCAATCGAATAAAGTGAATTTTGTGCCAGAAACATAAATGCACCAAAGCATTAATTGAATTCGTGGTACTTACGCTTGAGCTCAGCACCATCTGCAGTGCAGGGGCCCTTATCCATAAGACAATCGTAGTGGGCTTCAAGAAGTCTCTTGTTGCCCAATATCTCTTCCACTTTCAGGTTGTCGTACTTGGTGGTATACTTCTCATCAGCGAGAGCCACCGCGAGAACTACTGACAGAAAAACGAAGGCCCTCATCTTACACAATACAATGTACCTCACTTCTGCGTTGGAGGAATATGGTGTGATGTTACAGCTAACACTCGTTTTATATACACATCTCGTGACGTAAGTAATTCTATGGTTAAGTTCCAGTGGGTACTCCAACACCCCACCACCTCGCTCTTTGTTTCCGTCTACTCCAGCATTTTAATAATTAGCATAATCTTTTGTTTCTTTTGTTTGCAAGTATCATCGTAGTGCATTACAGTTAATTTGCATTATGTGAACAATTCATCATTCTTTACGAAGTATTTTCCTCGATTATAATAGTCATTTGCAGAAGATTGCACCATTACCTCACTGAGGTATTATTGTGGATGAATCACTGAGTATACGTTTAAGATCGGGTGCACTTAATTTTGTATCGGCTACAATTTTTCTCAGTTTTTAAAATTCATTAATAAAAATATCTGTTTGCCCTACGAAGGACCCAAATCGACGTGACCATTGTTGTTATTCTTGAGAAAAATATAGTAGCTAATACAATGAGTAATTTGAATAGAATGTTCAATACAGAAATTGATTAATTCTAAGGTTGAGTCACAAAGTCTTGATAATCGAACATTGCTTAAACGGTCGTTCACTAATGCAGCATCCAGATTGCTCTCTTCAATAGCAGGGTATGCTTAGTCAATACTATAATATTACTTTTCACTTAAAAATATACTTTTTCGGGCTGTTATTATTTTTATATAGTCTCAACAAGCTATATCTCCATCTGTTTCATCCTAATCGAATAAATCTTTCAAAAAGCTTGCACTATACATTTCGTTGATTATACTGGCAAACCGAAGCAAGAGTAGCTTAATGCTGACTTAGAAATTCTACACACTTTCCATGATATAGCAAGAAATGTTTAGTTATGCTAGTCCGTAGTCTATAACCTAGTAATACCCTCAAATGCATACAGACGGATACCTCGGAAATGGTGGGATGTACTACAAATATTCATTTAAAACATGATCTTGTGTTTTAAAGAGAGATTCAATTTCTACACTTGGCAGGTTTTCATCTCATAAAGACTTTTATTTCCTGAAAATTCAAAGTATACAGTTTATTTGTTGCGTGCATATTTTAAATATATCATTTTTACTAAAGCTATGTCAGCTAGTTATGTGGGGAGAGGGGAATAAGAAATGGATTATTTTTCGTTTAAAGAACGGAGAAAGTTTCTTGAAAATTTTTGTGTATCATTTTTGGAAGATGACATTAAGAACAAGACTTGACCAACTCTTTTTCTTTGGCAATGGTTCTCTCCCTCCCTTCTACTCTCCTTCCCTCCCTCTCTCTCACGTACACTTCACATATGCGCGAATTTTTTGTAATATGTATTGATAAATATTATTTTTGTGTTCTCCGAAATCTTGGTGTAGAATTAATGAATAGACTAAATAAACCTACTATAGCGTATTTAGTTTAACAACCCAAATAATGCTGATGTTCTTATAATTTTAATACACAGAATTAATATTGATACAGTCGTGTCATTTGGATATTTAACAATTTGTTTGTATAGATTCTACAGGTGTCTGAAGGCTGCAATATTTTTTCATAATTTTGGTTTAGGTTGTTTACAAAATAATTTTAATGCATTTTGTATAGCTAGTTTTTGGTATATCTGAGACTGCGTGAAAATGAATTTTGCACTTAAGATGGTACAAAACTGTTAAAGATAAGAAGCGACGAATTTTACTTTATTTTGATCAATGCCACTTTATCATCATTTCGCAAGTTCGTACATTCGTTTCTCCGTAAGTTTTTATGTTGGAAACCCTGTCAGGTATTACACTGGCTACAATGAATTTGTTACATAAGTATTCTCAACTGGCGATTCCAAAAATGAAGTCAGAAATGTTATACCTCATAGCTTTTTTCTCTGTAATTTTGAAAAAGAAAATTCCCTGTATTTGTGGTTAGCTATAAATGCTGATTAGAAGAATATGTTATACTTATATTTCATTGCAAATGGGGAGAGTCAGGGGCGCAAAAAGTAAGGCAACTGATGAAACAGATAGGTATGGGACATATCTGGAGAAACGAGGAGTATTATTATAGGGGCTTTTGGAAAAAGGTAGAATTAAGGCTGGAAGATTTAGATAGCCAAGTTATATTTACCAGCGTAAGGGAGAAAAGATCATTGAGGATATATAGGGAAATAAAGACAGTGTGGAGGAGGGAGAAATACATAGATGTGTGTAGTAAGTCAAGGCGAGAAGGATTTGCCTGAGCAAGGACAGCAGTTAGAAATTTGAAAGGTATTATACATGAAAAGGATACAGGGAAATGCCCAATGTGTGGAAAAGAGGATACAGATTGGCATAGTATACTTTATTGCAAACAAAGATATGTAGAGAACAAATTTGGCAACAAAAGTGGAACAGTTTTAGGAATGGGGAGAGGTATTAATAATAAAGAAAATTTTATTGGTAAAAGGAGAAAAGAATGTAAGAAATATAGGTGAATATTTGGGGTAAGTTAGAGAGAAATGGTTAAGATTGATGAAGAATAAATAACAGTTAAGGGCTGTAAAACTAGAACGAGGGATACAAGGGAGAGGAGGGTCATTAATACACGAAAACCAGGAGTTATGTGTATTGAGACCGAGACTTGAGGTAAGTGGTAGGAAGGGTATATTAGATGTGAATAAGTCATTTTGTTATTGTGTGAAAGAAATGTTACAAATGTCAATATATCAATAAAATTGTATGTAGAAGAAAGATGAGAAACAAACAAACAAACAAATAAATTATATATATTTCATTTCATTGTGTCAACATGTAACTTATAACATTTGATGGTTGTCGCTTTGAATTCACAACTTAAAACAATAACATTCCCTTACAAAACTATGATTGTAGCGTAACGTTCCTTCTTCAAAGAAGGAAGTTGAATGATTTGAACATCATTTGTGCCGCATTTCTGAGGAAGAGAACACTGAGGCGCTTATTCAGTAGAACGTTACCCGTAACGATAGAACTATATTAAGATGAAAAATCGATTTATAAGGAGTTGCGACTAAAATATTTTGATTTCTGATGCAAGATATCTCATAAGTGGAATTGTACTGGTGTCCTGAATGGAACGTGCAGTGTGCTTCTGTTTAAGCGTGTAAGAATCAGTGAGCGGAACAAAAATTCTCATAACAACTTTAGTGAGACTTGCATAGCCCAGTATTTATTACATTTTACAAAGTTTGTAAGGTCGTGGGTGTAGCGGATGGGAATCATATGCAATGAGTAAAGCTCATGAACTCCGAGTTGGTGTTGGCGTATACCATTAAGTGGTTGGTTTAAATCTTATCTGAAATAGGGTTCAGCTGTCACTGAAATGTAAGTAGGGAGGTTGCAGACAATAAACCACCCTCCAAAACTCACAGGATCTTTTGGTATTTGCAGATTGCTCTCGGACTGTATTTTGAATGAAATTCAGTGATATTACTTTGCAATCTTTGAGGTATTTCGGAATTCCTATGGCTATGTAATTGCCATTCGGCTTCACAAAACGTTAAAACAAAGTTTTTAGATCGTATAAGGACATAACATCCTGTTACTGGATAGTTCCTCACCATTCTGTTAAAATAGGTGATACTTGTCCATGGATATATATAATTATATAGGCTGTACTTTCATTTCCGATCTTATTTTATTTTGTGAAGTTCGGTCTAACTTTCTTTCTTTTCGCCTAAGGAACCTCATCTCCGCCCTTTGATATATTCCTTCCTTCCTCCTTTTCTTTCTTCCTCCCTTTCTCTCTTCCTTACTCCCTCGTTCACTTCTTCTTTCCTTTAATTCTTTCTTTTTTCAACCAATATTTTTTAGCCGTACAATACTAACGAATAGCCATAAATCTCTGAAGTTTTACGTTTTTACACCTTACTTTATTTTTGAAAATTCTCTGTATAGTACTACATATATACTATTTAAAAAAAAAAACAATTTATTTAAAAGCTATTTCCCTCTCTACATGGAAACTTGTGGCATTTTAAGTATTTGAAAAGAGATATTACTTAACACTGACACTCTGTAACATTTTAGAAGGCACTGTAATTTCGCCTTTAAAATTCATTATCTGTACACGTTTTCCCATCAGTATGGTGAAAATACAATGGCTTTGACAGTGTAGTTCACATTTTTTTTAAATGAGAAAGATATTAATACAGATAGTTCTCGTCTGTACGCTGTGTTATACATCGCTTACCGCTATGTGTGTATTCCGCAAATATGGAAAACGAAATGAACATAGTCCTTAATAGGGTAAATCATAAAGTTTAAGGCCACCTCTGTAGCGTAGATGGTAGCGCATCTGCCTCACGTTCTAGAGATCACAAGTTGGAATCTAGGTCAGGGCGAGGTTACTTGGATAAGGTTTTTCCGGGATTTTCCCTTATTCTGAAAGAGAAGGAGAAGTGCCAAAGACGAAGGCACGCCAAGGAAAAGGATTTGATTGGAAGGCGGCTCTGGACAGATTATGCGTTACCAGGTTATTGTTGCCTTTCCGGCAGGAAGAGGCTGTAAGATTGCTGAGTTCATCGAGTACGTTCGGGTCATACAGGCTACGTGCTAGGAGTGCAATGCCATGCGATAGCCTCAGAGCCTCGTTTTTATATATTATTCTTTTCCTTATTTAACCGTTTTTTATTGTTTCAATTTATTTTACTGTTTGTTTTCTTCAGTTTCACACATATACACTATACACATAACCACCCATGCTAAGGCGCGACTCGAACCCGCGACCCTCTACGCAGTGTAACCCTAGAGACATACGCTCTAACGACCGTGGCTACGAGGACGGCTGTTAAACCAGCACCGTTGCCTAATCATTGCTGGCTGAGTTATTGAGGAGTGCGGCGGTCCATTAAATTGCGGCACTTTTAAATATGGTCTGATACCTTGGATGATACTGTCACCCAATTAGCGTAAGGCACGACCGGCGACAGCTGGAAGGGACCTGAGGCAGCCGAGCCACGCCCCCTGCCCATTAATCTGTCACTAACTGAGGGGTGATTAGGGAAATGTCACTTGTCCCTGGACGCTTCTCTCCCCTTCACCTGTTCTCCGGAACTTTCGTGGTGATCGGCGGAAAACCAGAGACTTCTAGAAAAACAGTGACATTCCTATAAAAAGGGCTTCAGTGAGACAGTCAATTAGTGTTTGGCGAACAGCTGTAAGAGTGCAGCGCTAGTGTACGAACGAGAAGACAGTGCAACGGAAGAATTTACGTTATTGTGAGCGTACAGTGCAATTGTAACGGACGAACTGGTGAATCGTAATTGTGTGCATTACGTAATTCTGTGTAATTGGCAAGTGTTTAACTGTAGGTCGGTGGAAATAAAGAACATTTTTAAGTGGTGCAATTGGACTTTTCATTTCACGAACACACAAAGTCACACTGGTGTCAGGAAGCGGGACAACAGCATCACCGAACATTACAACCATGGACGCCGCATTGGAAAAGATTTTGGAGATGATGGAAATGAAGGCGGAATTGACAGAAATAAAGACGGCGAATGAAAACCTCACTGCAAAAACAGAAGCGGCAAATAACAGCCTGGCCGCGAAGCTGGAGACTACAAATAACAACCTGGCCGCGGAACTGAAACAAATGAAGACGGCTAACGACAACATCACCGAGAAGATGGAAGAAATGAAGGCCGAATTAACAGCGAAGACGGAAACGGTATACAACAATTTGGCCACGACAATGACCGCAAAGATGGCCGAACTGACCACGGAAATGAAGGTAGCGAACGAGGCTCTCGCAGCCAAATTTGAAGAACTGTTGGCCGGCGTGAGGGATGACGTGACGGAGTTGGGCAAGCGGATGGGCCAAGTGGACGAGCGCGTCGAGCACCTGGCGAGCCGCGTTAACGACCTGGAAGGGAAGGCCGACAGCAGCGTCAAGTCCCTGAGCGCCATGGTGGAGGACGTCGTCGGCAGGAGGTTGAAAGATTTGAAGGCCGAAGCACCGGGACGCGACACAACTTCGGCGCGCGTCAAACCTCCGAAATATGACGGCGCGTCAACATTTGAGGTCTTCCGCCGCCAGTTCGACACAGTGGCCAAGCACAACAGATGGTCACCGGAGGAGGAGGCCACACAGTTAATAGCCAGCCTCCAGGGACGGGCCGCGGAAGTCCTAAACGCGGTGCAGACAACGGCGGCGCCCGAGGACATCTGGGAGGCCCTAGAGAATCGGTTTGGGAACCACCGCTTAGCCGCAGCGTACCGCAGCCAGCTGAAGGCAAGGTCACAGCAGCCGGGGGAGACGCTGCAGGTGTTCGCCATAGCGATTGAGCAGCTGGCTAGCAAGACCTTGGTTGACCTGCCACTGGAGTTCGTATACCGGGAAGCCGCCTACAACTTTGTCGACGGGGTACGGGACACGGAGATTCGTCAGCGCCTAATGCTCGGCGAATATAAAACCATCCACGAGGCGCTGACACCGCCATTAAGTATGGAGGCGGCCAGGATAGCATCTATCCCGACGTCGAGAACGAGGAGTGTCCGCTACGCCGGAGACAGAAGGCCAGCTGAGGGACGCCGGCAAACACCTAGTGCCCTGTGTTAGGGGTGTGGACAGCCCGGACACCTGCAGAGAGACTGCTCGCACCAGGAAGAGCAGCCGGAAAACGAGTAAGGGCCGTCGTGGAGAGGGGCACGTCGGCGCCATCACCACCATCCCCTCTAGTGACACTGCGCGCCGTCAGCCGGCGTATGGATGACAACCTCATCGCGGACGGTTGGGTAAGAGGAAAGCCGTGCCGCGTGCTGATAGACACCGGGTTCGGCCGTGACCATCATCAGACCTGACGTGGCGAAGCGTTTGCCGACAAGGAAGCCGAGCCGACCATACCAGCTTGTCACGGCATCGGGCGACACCTTGCCTGTGGAGAAGGAGGCCCTGCTGGAGCTGACCTTGGGACGGAGTGCCATGCGTCTGTGGGTGTTCGTCGCGAAGGTGGCTGAGGAGGTGATTCTGACACTGGATGCCCTCAGGAGCCATGAGGTGACGGTCGACGTCGGCAAGAAGGTTCTGCGGCTTAACGGAGAATAGGTTATACTCCGTCAACCCGAGGAGTGCCTTGGAATTTGCAGGGTCGTCTTGGACGAAGACGTGGTTGTCCACGCGAGGAGCGAGGTGGTGATGACGGCGCGACTGGAGGGCCAGAGAACCAGGAACATGATTCTGGACCAGAAGACGCCAGTACACGGACTGTGTGTAGCCAGGGCATTGCTGCCGTCCCGAGAGGAGGTGCCCGTGAGACTGCTAAATCTAACGGACGCCGATCACTACGTCCAGGCCGGGACGGAGTTGGGAACGTGCGATCCCGTGGTGAGCGTAACAGCTATCGACGAGACACAGGAGCCGGTGCCGAAGCAACACCTGGGGCCCTGGCTAGAAGGCTTAGTGGAGAGGGTGGCCGACCACCTGACCGCAGAACAGCTGGAGAAGGTTCGACAACTTCTAAGACGGTATCAGCGCGTCTTCAGCCAAGGTGATAGTGACTACATCCGCACGGACAAAGTGCTTCACTGCACAAACACCGGGGACGCCCGGTCTATTCGGCAACCACATAGACGCCTTCCGCAGGCGAAGCAAGGGGCGGTACGAGACATGCTGGAGGAGATGAGATCCAGGGGAGTGATTGAAGAGTCTGACAGCCCTTGGTGTTCCCCTGTAGTCTTGGTGACGAAGAAGAACGGCGAGCTGCGCTTCTGCGTAGACTACAGAAAGCTGAACGCTATCACCTGGAAGGACTGTTTTCCCTTACCCCGGATTGACGACAACATGGACACGCTAGCTGTTGCACAGTGGTTCTCGACCTCGGACCTGAATTCGGGCTACTGGCAGGTAGCTCTAGACCCGAGAGACAAGGAGAAGACCACATTCTCGACGGGCCAAGGGCTCTGGCAGTTCACGGTTATGCCCTTTGGCCTCTGCAACGCACCAGCTACCTTCCAGCGCCTCATGGAGTCAGTGATGAGAGGGCTGACTTTCGATGCCTGCCTGCTATACCTGTACGACATCGTCATCGTCGGGAAGACTTTTGAAGATCACCTCGAGAATCTGAGTAAGGTGCTACAGAGACTGCAGGCGACCAACTTGAAGCTGAACGAGAAGAAGTGCCAGCCCTTCCGCAAGGAAGTTAACTACTTGGGCCACATAGTCTCAGCAACCGGAGTGGCCACAGACCCGGAGAAGACAAAGGCTGTGAGAGATTGGCCTCGCCCAAGGGTTAAGAAAGAGCTGCGCAGTTTCTTGGGGCTGTGCAGTTATTACCGCAGCTTCATAAAGGGGTTCTCCAACATCGCCCAACCCCTCACCCACCTTACAGAGGAACACCGGCCTTATGTGTGGACGGAGGATGCCGAAGACGCTTTCCAGCACCTGAAGGAAACCCTGTGCAGTGCTCCAATTTTGGGTTTCCCACAACTGGGTGGCGCCTTCATTGTGTAACCCGACACCAGCGACCATTGCATTGGAGGTGTCCTATCGCAGATCCAGGAAGGCCATGAGCGGGTGATAGCCTACTACAGCAAGACGCTATCCAAGGCAGAGAAGAACTACTGCGTCACCCGACGAGAATTATTGGCGGTAGTAAAGACCTTGGAGCACTTCCACAAGTACCTGTACGGTCAGCCATTCCACCTGAGGACCGACCATTCCGCCCTAACCTGGCTATTGAGCTTTAAGAACCTGGAAGGCCAGACAGCACGTTGGGTCCAGAGGCTGCAGGAGTATAACTTCACCTCGGAACATCGTAGAGGGAAGAGCCACGGTAACGCTGACGCCATGTCCCGAAGACCCTGTCAAGAAGAGTGCGGCCAGTGCACAAGAGTGGAGGAGAAGGAGCGTGCCGCAGCAGTCCGAGTAGTCACGGCAGTGCCTGCGGATGGCTGGGATAGTGCAGGCCTGAGGAGGGAGCAGCTGGCGGACGCAGACTTGGGGCCACTCTTGAGGGAAGTGGAGGCAGGGACAAGACCAACGTGGGAGGACATCGCATCCAGGAGCGCCACCTACAAGTCGTACTGGGCCCAATGGGACTCTTTGAAGACCAGAGAGGGCGTGCTGTTCCGGGTATGGGAATCACCCGATGGGAAGACGCAGAGAAAACAGTTGGTACTTCCCCGGAGTAAGGTACCGGAAGTCTTGGAAGAAGTGCACGCTGGTACTTCGGGAGGACACCTGGGAGCGAACCGAACGATTGACAAACTACGGCAGCATTACTAGTGGCTGGGACTCCGAGAAGATGCTGAGAGATGGTGTCGTCAGTGTCACGTGTGCGCGGCGAGTCGTGGCCCACAGACTAGGAGCCGGGGTCGCATGCAGCAGTACAACGTCGGAGCGCCATTCGAACGGATCGCCGTTGACATTGATGGACCGTTCCCAGTTTTCGACCGAGGCAATAAGTACCTAATGGTGGTCGCGGACTACTTCACCAAGTGGCCGGAAGTGTATGCCATCCCAAATCAAGAGGCAAAGACAATCACAGACTGCCTCGTAGAGCAAGTGTTCTGTCGATTTGGGGTGCCGTTGGAGCTACACAGTGACCAGGGTACCAACTTTGAGTCCAACCTAATGAAGGAGGCGCTGCAAATGCTTGGGGTGAACAAGACCCGCACGACGCCTCTACATCCCAAATCGGATGGCATGGCCGAAAGGTGCATCAAGACCTTAGAGGAACACCTGAGGAAGGTCGAGGCCAGCCATCAGTGAGACTGGGACGTCAAAGTGCCACTGTTCCTGCTGGCCTACCGCTCGTCTACACACGACACAACTGGGATGACGCCAGCCGAGAGTTACGCCTCCCTTGTGACCTGGCTTTTGGAAGCCCTCCGGAAGCGAAACAGCCAGCGACCGGGTATGTGGAGAACTTGGTGGACCATCCCCACGACATGCACGAAATGGCTCGCCAGAACATCCAGAAGGCGAGCGACCGCATGAAGACCAGGTATGACAGGCAAGCCAAGTCAAGGGTTCCAGCAAGGTGACCTAGTCTGGTTGTACCGTCCTACCCGGACCAAGGGACGCTACCCGAAGCTCCAGCAGCCATGGCAAGGACCGTACCGGGTGGTGAAGAGTATTAACGACGTGGTCTACCGCATCAAGAAGGTTCCCCGAGGGAAGATGTTGGTGGTACACCTGGATCGCCTAGCCCGCTACGATGGTGCTGTTCGGGACGACCAGCTTTGAGGAGGGAGCAGTGTCACCCAATTAGCGTAAGGCACGACCGGCGACAGCTGGAAGGGACCTGAGGCAGCCGAGCCACGCCCCCCATTAATCTGTCACTAACTGAGGGGTGATTAGGGAAATGTCACTTGTCCCTGGACGCTTCTCTCCCCTTCTCCAGTCCTACGGAACTTTCGTGGTGATCGGCGGAAAACCAGAGACTTCTAGAAAAACAGTGACATTCCTATAAAAAGGGCTTCAGTGAGACAGTCAGTCAATGTTTGGCGAACAGCTGTAAGAGTGCAGCGCTAGTGTACGAACGAGAAGACTGTGCAACGAAAGAATTTACGTGATTGTGAGCATACAGTGGAATTGTAACGGACGAACTGGTGAATCGTAATTGTGTGCATTACGTAATTCTGTGTAATTGGCAAGTGTTTAACTGTAAGTTGATGCAAATAAAGAACATTTTTAAGTGGTGCAATTGGACTTTTCATTTCACGAACCCACAAAGGCACAATACCAATCCGTTTTCAGCCAACAGCTAGACGAGATGTGTACAAGTAATCATCCAAGAATCCGGCATCTCTTTGTACTTCCCTACAGTTCTGAGGAAAAATTATAACAATCAAAGTTTTTGCCAAGATTATAAGAAGCTGATCGGACTCACCGAAAGGGCTCCTTTACTTACCCCAGACTGACAACTTGTTGGCACTTACAGGTGTCTCTAATGTTTACCTTAGAGGTGAAATCGCAATGTTGATAGTTGTTTTCATAGCCAAGAGTAAAATAAGAGAGAGCATCTTCAGCAAGGCAATGATTTCGAAAGTTTACAGTTATCCCCTTCGGCTTCTACCCAACATCTGTCACTTTTCAGTGCCCTATGGAATCAGTGATGAGAGGACTGACTTACTTCGCCTGCCTTCTATATCTTACATTGTCACCACTGGCAGCACCTTCTAGGACCTGAGCAAATATAAATGATAATGCAGGTAGCCAACCTGAAGCTGAATAAAAATAAATATAACTTTTATACAGAACGCTTGTTACACAGGTCCACAATCACAGTATATTGTTTTTTACTGTAATTTACATCCTCCAACGTCGTCATATCAAACGATGAATGAAATGGCTGAAATGATGCTCAAATTGAGTCCATCGAGCTTTAGAGTTACCCGACATTCGTCTATGAGGATAAGGGAAAATCCCGGAGAAAACCTTATCCAGGTAACTCACATTGGCCGAGATTCGAACTCGGAACGTCTTGAACGTGAGGCAGACACGCTACCATCTACACTAACGAGGCAGGCGTATATTGGTTAGTCGTATACCTTGAAAAGTCTCAGGCTATGAGCGATTGGCCTCACCGAAACGGTAAGTGAGATTTGAAACTATTTTCAGAATCCGTGTAGCTATTACAGAAGCAACATCGCGAACCTATCACTCGTGTAAGGAAAGAACACCTGCATTATATATAAGGGGGCCAGAACGTCTTTCAATCGTTCAGTCTAGCATTCTACTGTGCACTGGTTTAAGTTTGTCATAACGGGGCGGCTATTCCATCGTGAACACTGACGCCAGCAATAGCAGTATTAGAGGCATATTATCCAAGACCAGGCTGGGAGAGAGCAAGCAATAGCCGTTTTGGATCAAATTTTCTCGGAATTTTCTCTTAACCTTAAATATGATTTTTGGGACCCTGGGGTCATCTTTTAACAGTTTCATTCACCTCAGATATCGCTTAACGTTTCAGGACCTTGATTAAGACAAAAAACAAAACTGAGGACCTATCATTCTATCGTCACCTGCTGTTGAGCTTACAGAATTTAGAGCACCAGATAGCTTACAGAACCAGAGGTTACTCCAGAGGTTAAATATGATTTTTGGGACCCTGGGGTCATCTTTTACCAGTTTCATTCACCTCAGATAACGCTTAACGTTTCAGGACCTTGATTAAGACAAAAAACAAAACTGAGGACCTATCATTCTATCGTCACCTGCTGTTGAGCTTACAGAATTTAGAGCACCAGATAGCTTACAGAACCAGAGGTTACTCCAGAGGTTAGAGAAGCACAGCCTTCTATCAACACATCGGAGGAGTCATTCCAATGTAGAGGTCACGTAAAGAAAGCCCTGACGGGGGAGTGCGGCCGCTGCACTTAAGAGGAGAACAGATGTCACAGTTTTCTATGTGCTTTGATAGAGCTTGTGGGTGAATGGATAGAGCGGGCTCGAGAAAGGAGGAGCCGTCTTGGGGCCACTACTTAGAGTCCTGGAAAGTGGAACTAAACGAGCTGGAAAGACATCGCACCCAAAATTAGTGAGTTTAAGTCTTATAGGCCCAATTGTCTCACTTAAAACAAGATCCGGTGTATTGTACAGACTTTGGGAGTCACCTGGTGGGAAAATCCAGAGATCTGTGTCAATGCTTTCCTGGAATAAGTTTGTTGAGGTCCAGAAGCCACGGGTTCTTCGGGAAGGCATCTTGTATCCAGCCAAACGATAGACAAGCTCTATAAGAGGTATGTTTCTTGTTGGGGACACATAACGAGAGATGGTGCAGCTATGATCTCAGATTGGGAGCAGCAGTATAGCTTAGGAGCATTCTGCGATCAAGTCGCCTTTGACATAGCTAGACCATTCCAGTGTACGCTAACAAGAAAGGTAAGACCATTGTGGACTCCCTCGTAGAACCGTTCTGCCGCTTTGGAGTACTGCTGGAATTATATAGTGATCAGAACATGAAAGAAGTGTTAAAGAAACTCGAAGTGCAAAATAAATACTAAGCCTCTCCACCCGTAGTCAAACAGAAGATGTTGCGGGATATTAAGATTCTCGAAGAACACTTGAGAAATTTCGTGACCTACTACCAGGAAGCCTGCAATGTCTGGGTACCATAGGATACCACCTAATTAATCTACGGCAGGGAGTTACATCTTCCTTGCGACCTGATTTTAGGAGCCACACTGAGGTAGAACAGCCAGCAGACAACTAGTTAGTGAACTTCGTTAATCGTCGCGATGCGCGCAAGATTGGCCGTTAACACGTCCAGGTGATATACCACTGAGTCAAAAATTAAGGTTTCTAGCAGAGCGATCTGGTGTAACTGCGTCGTTCTACCCGGAATATAGGGCGTTGCCCTAAAGACTGGACCGCATTGTGAAGAAGCTCAACTATGTAGTCTATCATATCTATACACTACTCCAATCTATGATCGGCTATGACAATATTTGTCGGGGCTACCAGCCCTGAGAAGGGAAATCTGCCACCTAGTGACAACAGTTGATTAGTGCCTAATGATCCACCCGGATAGTTACGTTAATGTTCGGTCCTGTGAACAGAACACTATACCACTTCCTTGGTCTAGAAAGTTCTTTTCGGCAGGTTCCAGGAGCCTTCTCATTCAGCTGAGGGCCCCATGAGACAGTTAAAAAGTTACGACATTTTCAGCAGACAGTTGACTGATCTGCGCAAAGTGCAGAAGAGTATAAGTTGTAATTAGAAGATAGTTCAGTTGCGATTCAGTTCTGCAGAACTGTTGTGTTAGTTCTGAACGTGTGCAACAATATATTAAGTGTAACCTTAGTGCTATGTTAACTAGTTAGAGACAAAATGTGATTAGTTATTCGTGTATTCTCATTTGTTACAGTATATTTCTTTTTTCTCAAGGAGTACAGAACAGTTTCTAGTGCGTTGCAGTCAAGTATTAGGGTTAATGTTTCATTGTTGTTTAAACATCACAGAGATGTTAATATTTTGTTTTTGCTTTTATTGCTCACGGGTTATTCCTGACTTTAGTCCCTTGAACACTGAAGTCAATGTCATTCACTATTCTTACCTCTCATATATCGCATATACCGACCAATGCACGTACACATAAACACTTGCGCATACACAAGAGGTGAGTTGGTAATTACGCATTAAAGTTTCACTTCCTGTAGTTCCTTTTACCAATTAGTTGACCACTTCCTTTTTCATCGGGGTAACTGGAAGCTGTCCATGACGCAAGGTCAGCCCAAAGAGTAGTTTGCGGCAGTCCGGTCATATAATCTGAAAGTACGGCTGACGTAATAACCACTCATGGATAACGATGTATGAGGTTGTAAGGTGGTTATGAGTACCTGAAAATTATAGCTCATCACTGAGATAATCTTAATTATACTTAGAGTGAGTGAGAGAGAGAGAGAGAGAGAGAGAGAGAGAGAGAGAGAGAGAGAGAGAGAGAGAGAGAGAGAGAGAGAGAGAGAGAGAGAGAGAGAAATAATATGTCTGGGAAAGCATTTGTGTCCTCTTTTAAACTAATTAAAAGTTATTCATATTTTTAACGCAGAGATTAAGAATTTTCTACATTAATGAACTTTTAAGAAAATTTATTTTCGCCTCTTTCTTAAACTAGTGATATTACTTAAAATGATGAGGAGTAACTGAAGCAAAACGAATGAAGAGAAGAAATTTCTTGTGGAAAATATTCGCAAAAGCGGAACTGTGTAAAGCTGTGTAGTTTATTTTCCAAACACATTTTCTTTTATTTAGCTGTATAAGTAGTATCTAAAGAGAACATTAGCAATTTGCATGTGATTTTCTTCAATTTTTAAGGAAAAAATGTCGTTTATAGTTCCTAGTTAATTAGAGAACAGTGAACTTGGTTGTAAGATACAATCGAACTCTTATTCATTCCATCATTCCATCTTACAAATATATAGTTGGCATAATAATAATATTAAAATAATAATAATAATAATAATAATAATAATAATAATAATAATAATAATAATAATAATAATAATAATAATAATAATAATAATAATAATAATAATAATAATAATAATAATAATAATAATAATAATAATAATAATAATAATAATAATAATAATAATAATAATAATAATAATAATAATAATAATAATAATAATAATAATAATAATAATAATAATAATAATAATAATAATAATAATAATAATAATAATAATAATTAATAATAATAATAATAATAATAATAATAATAATAATAATAATAATAATAATAATAATAATAATAATAATAATAATAATAAATAATAAATAATAATAATAATAATAATAATAATAATAATAATAATAATAATAATAATAATAATAATAATAATAATAATAATAATAATAATAATAATAATAATAATAATAATAATAATAATAATAATAATAATAATAATAATAATAATAATAATAATAATAATAATAATAATAATAATAATAATAATAATAATAATAATAATAATAATAATAATAATAATAATAATAATAATAATAATAATAATAATAATAATAATAATAATAATAATAATAATAATAATAATAATAATAATAATAATAATAATAATAATAATAATGATAATAATAATGATAATGATAATAATAATGATAATGATAATAATAATGATAATGATAATAATAATGATAATGATGATAATGATGATAATGATGATAATGATAATAATGATGATAATGATAATAATGATGATAATGATAATAATGATGATAATGATAATAATAATGATAATGATAATAATAATGATAATGATAATAATAATAATAATAATAATAATAATAATAATAATAATAATAATAATAATAATAATAATAATAATAATAATAATAATAATAATAATAATAATAATAATAATAATAATAATAATAATAATAATAATAATAATAATAATAATAATAATAATAATAATAATAATAATAATAATAATAATAATAATAATAATAATAATAATAATAATAATAATAATAATAATAATAATAATAATAATAATAATAATAATAATAATAATAATAATAATAATAATAATAATAATAATAATAATAATAATAATAATAATAATAATAATAATAATAATAATAATAATAATAATAATAATAATAATAATAATAATAATAATAATAATAATAATAATAATAATAATAATAATAATAATAATAATAATAATAATAATAATAATAATAATAATAATAATAATAATAATAATAATAATAATAATAATAATAATAATAATAATAATAATAATAAAAGACCATCCCAAATACTTCACAACTATATGTGTTTTATATATTGGCATTATTAATAAACATATTTCTTAAATGCTCTATAAATACGATTTTACAACGTCTTAATTCATACTGAAATGCTGTGCAGCTGATAAATTACATGAGTAAGAAAATAGCATACTAGAAAAATATAATTCATTAAAAAAGAAAATTTATATAAAGTAAATTGTTATCATTTACCTCTGTCTGTAATACTCGTTGTTATAGATTTTTCTATGTCGAAGTGTTATTTAATTTACTTCAAAAGAGTTCTGCAAGCATGTTATTTGACACCACATACAAAACTACAAAAAGATTATCATTTTCTCATGTTTATAAAACCGATATCTTATTGTATATCAATCATTTATAACTAACATTAATAACAATCACAAAACATTGGTAAATCCTACACAGAGGGACTTAAGAGCCTAATGAGTAATTAGTGTCTGTGAATTCAATATGGATATGAAGGTTTGTGCTCCACATCAATATTTGAAGGCCTTTCTTCATATTAAATAGTACATTTCCTTGGTTAAAGCAGAACAAATGGAACACGAGAAATGTTATATTATCACCATAAGATGCAGCCCTCTCTTCCTGTCAAGGATTGAGTAATATTCATGCAGGGGAGAACAGAGAGAGGGCATTGCTGGGGCTCTGGAACGCAGTTTTAGAAATCACTGCTAAGAAACAAATTACAACTCGATAACGGCTTTCACCACAGTAAACATACTAACTATAACATTTGGTGAAAAAACACGAAATCGTATGCCAGTTTTCATTTGCTAAATTAAAATTTAAGTATTTTACTGTATAACCTATTAGAAGTATTATATCGTGTAATGGGCAACAAACAATGCATTCCTATTCGTTGCAATACTTCTCTCTTCCTCTGTTGTAGTGGTTTGATGGCATCTTGAAATGGAATGAGATGTTTAGGAAATGTCTTACTTAGTTTAATATAAGTGTTTTGTATCACATTATTAAAATACCTGTGTTGTGGTTGAATTCATTCGAGAAAGAATATACCAAGATTCAATTATGTGAGGTATTGTTCGATTCTAATACATGGGCTTCGAAACTCTTGCATAAAATTCGACCGAGGACTTTTCCAATACGTAGCCACAAAAATGACAGTATTTCCATGCGTCCATTAAGAACAAACAAAAAACGCTGTCACTTTATATTCAAAATGTGTAAATTAATTTTTGAAGATTAAAAGAAAAGTTAATATAAATTGCATAATTTCCTATCCTTGGCAAAATAGCAAAACTATGAAAACGAACAGCACCTTGTGAAACATCAAATATTGTATGGTCTATATTTCATACAGCTAATTGTAGACTACTACACCAGTTGCAGATATCCCATGCTTTCTTAAGGAACAGGTGTAAATTGTAAATTTAATTTTCTCTTTGCTATTTAAAATTTCGTTAAATGTTATTAATTTGCCAGAAGATGAATGTTTTCTCTATGGTTTACTTTGTTCTCTTAAGACTCAATATTATGTTACTACACTCCAAAATTAAACAAGAATGAACTAATTTCAAAGTATATTTACATAACTTTTTATATAGCGGTATCTTGGACATAAAATATTGTAACCCATAACTTAAGTAACTTTTCTTTTTAGAAAATAAAACATAACTTTCCAAAGAAATCGAAATTAGTGAGATTCACCTATAAAAGAAGTACTGCAAATACCGAAATAAGCTTTGCGAACGAGAGTGCCACAGTGTGATAGTTACATATCTTGGTTTAACCCTCGATTCAAACTCAACCTGGAACGCACACATCACTGATCTTATCAAGAAACTTAGAGAGAAAATTCATCAACTGAAATTTCTAATATCAGATGCTTATCACTTGTCCTTATATTCAAAAAGACTTATCTACTTCTCGCTAATGAGACCTATTTGGGTTGTTCAATTTGGAGTTCAGCATCCAAAATGCAAATAAACAGAATACAGACTTTACCAAATCGGGTTTTGCGCCTAATAGTGAATGCACCTTGGTACATTCGCAATTCAACGTTACACAAAGATCTACTTACTCCAACAATAGAAGATACTCTCCAGTCCTGCTGCACACGCCTCTTCACTTCCTTTGGTGAACATAAAAATGAAATTCTGATATAGATTCCTCAGCATATGCCGCAAGAACGAACACGGAGAACATTGAAGCGAAAAACGACACATAGATCTAGTAATTTGAAATGATCTCAAAACAGTTTAAATGAGGACAGTCATTGGACTGCAGCCTCAATACATGTTTACTATTCTTTTGAATAGTTTTATCTTTGTTATCTAAACTAAAAATACTTTGTATAGGTATAGAAAGTTTTCAATAAATTAAAAACACATAACTTTAGCATTGTTTACCTATAGTTTAACTATAGTTTTAAAATATTCTGTTTTGTGTTTAAAATGTGATTGCCCTTCGCATTCCTATACTGCCTGGATTCAAAAAAGTTAAATAAATTGGATAAGATAAAGCAGACATCTGTTACATACATGCTATATGTATTGCCGCATTATGCAGATTGTCCCGTTTATTTTAATCTTAGACAAAATATTACTCTTCAGTTAAATGCTTAAACATTGTCGATATGTATTGTAACTTTGTGGGTCCGTAAAATAAAAAGTCCAATTTGCAGAAATTCTAAATGTTCTTTAATCCCGTAGAAGTACACTTGCAGATTACAGCAGAATTACGTTGCATACACAATCACAATCTACCAAGGTCGATGATCATAACAGCGTTCTGATTACATCTGTTTACAACATCAACTCTCTTGTTACAACACTTTACAACTGTTTACTACTCCTCTATGTTTACGACTGACTCTTGGCGAGTCATCGCTTCCTTAAATACCTCATCTGATAATTCCAGACTGTTCCAGAACAATCCAGAAACCAAAAAATCTCTATCAATCAAGACGTCACCAGAAATTTCCATTTATCTCAGTTTGTTTGTTTCGGCAGACCTTGGAGGACGTAAAATTACAACAAAAAGTTATATATATCTGCGTGCTATCTTTATCAGTTCCTTTGTTTAAACAAGCCACGTTATCGCTCTGCGCGAACCTTTTATGCACGTCGCCGCGACAGTATTATGCTGTAGAATACATAGAACAATTAAAAAATGTTCTTGTTTGTATGGCCTACCATTCCTTAATGTTATCATTTTTACAGCAGGATTGCTTTTGTCATATTGCTGAAGTTAACCTTGAAAATAGTAGCACATGCTTTATGAATTGTCTTAAATAATTCAATTCCTCTCTAATTTTAACGTTCAGTTTTATTATCTTTACTAATAAGTAGTATTTAATCGACTCTACTGCCTGCCTTGTTAGTGTCGGCGATAGCGTATCTGCCTCACGTTCAAAAGGTCCCGAGTTCGAATCTCGGTCAGGGTGAGTTTTCTGGATAGGCTTTTTCAGGGGTTTTCCTTCTCCTGAAAGACGTATGCTGTAGAGAACTATAGCATACTCTAAAATTCGATAGAGTATGCTTAGTTAACTCTAAGCTCTGGAATCATTTGAACATCGTCTCACCCCTTCCATTCATCGTCCGATATGACTTAAAGTTGGAGATGTAAATAAAAACAATCGAATCTACCTTTATGTTATTTTTATACTCTTAAAGAGACACTACATGATACAAATGTATAATTATGGATACGGTGTTAGACCTTGAAGATACATCTGTATGTTAACCGCGAACTCATCTACGCATTTAGATAATTAGGAAAATAGCAGCTTAAAAAAAACCGTGCTGTGACGTACATCAGTTATTTCTCCCGGAATGAATATATCCGCCAAACTGATGTAACTGAAACATTAGCATTGGACTAAGGTTAATAGAGCCACTATAAATACTATAATTTGGAAAACAATAATTGCCGTTCACAACAGAGGAAAAAGGTGTTTCAAGTTTAAAGGATAATGATATCTCTATTCAAAAACCTGACGATGGAATCGAGGGGAACTGTTGTTTTATTAAGCATAGAACAACTACGTAGGAAAATGAAATGGAATATAATTAATTTTAAAAATATTATCTTTTCACCCCTTCTATGCTACTTTTAAAATCTATGGTTAGGACAAAGTCCACAACTTTGTCTTTGGAAGAATGTTCATAGAAATGATGTATACTTGTTTACTGTATGTGTTAACCTTTGGCCTATCTTTAAATTCACACACACTCACACTCTTTTTCGTACTTCCATACTCGAGAAAGAATGGGCAATACTCCTGGCTAAAGAAAATGTTGTACCTGTTAGTCAGGAATGAACCCGGAATTTCTGGATTTGGAAGCGTGTTAACCCCGGCCACAAAGTCAGTCACTTCAAAATCTTCTGCTGACATTAACATAAATCCTTTATTTTGTCATATGCTCTCACTCAAATTTAAAGACTCCTCAATCATTTAATTACGGGCATATTGCCAATTATAATCAGATGATATACAAGATTATTCTCAGACCTCTCAGCTTTGGGGTCTAATCTATAACTTATCCTTTAAACACGTTGTCTATAAAATTTGAAAACACGGGTTTTGGGTATACATCATTTGTATTCTGCAATTAGGTTGTACAACTCATTTAAAATATACTTTAATAGCGCAAACTATAGTGTTTTAATCATCTGAAGAGGGTTGCAGCAGTTTTCCAAGTAGTGTAATCCCCATTTATAGAACTCAATATTTCATGATCATATAATATAGCATCATGACAATCATAATTATTGCAGAATAGTCCTTAAGGAGTCTGGGGCCTTTTCTGGCCTCCACAACCCATCTTCTTGTGGAGAGTCTTATATATCTGTTTCCATAAGTCCTTTACAGGTAGAACTGTAGTGGAATTCTAATTTTCTTTTTCGTTCGTGAAAGAGAATCTCCCTAGTCCTATACCAATATTATTTCATTTGCAGAATACGCATTTACAAGTATGTGGTTTTAAAAGTTCTATTTTCTCTATTCATTATACCCCTGCTCTTAAAAACTGCATTTCCTTACCTGTATTTAGTATTTTTGTAACCATCTAGATCTTAGTTCCATAGAATCCAACCATTATTAATTTATCAGTGCCTATCGGTTATGGATGCCTGTTTTATATTTTATTATTCTGCGTTCTTTTACATGTACTGTTTAAAACATGGGTCATTCGATAATTAAAGACAACAATGTTAATATGTGTCGCAATCACTTTTGAATGATGCAAGCTGATAACACTGACAAAGAAGAGCATCTCATGTGTGTTATCTGTGAATGTGAAGACATTACTATTATTTACAAGATATTATTATCGACTTGAATTTGTTGATTGCTATCTGTATATAACGTGAGAGTCAAAATCCTCCGAACTGGCTGCGCGGTATTTTGCCTTCCCGCATCCTCCGCATTCTTCGCCGACTGCTGCTATCATAGAAAGGTGCGAATGAAACCATATAACATTTTAAAACTACTTTAAAATGCTTTACTTATCAGTATTATTAAAGGAGACGTAACTGAAACTGGCAGCCGTCGTTGCCCATACTTTTTATAACCTCTATTCATCATTCGCCATTGCTCCCGTTGTGAAATGCTGTCAATTTTGTGACTTATATTTTGTTTTTAATTCTTCCAGGGTGTGTGGGTTTGTCTTTTACACTTTATATGTTAAATTACCCCGGAGACAGAAATCGGAGTGGGTTAGGTCATCACACAGAGGTGCTCAGAATATCAACTAATAATTTTGTCCTTAAACACACTTTCAATTGTTCTCATCAAAATATTGGTCACGTGAGCTGTTATAGAATTTTGTTGAAAGAAAGCAAAATCACGCTCCCTATCTGTTAATTCTCTTAAAATAAAAGCCGGGGGGGGGGCAAAATTGTATTCACGGATGTATGGACGCCACTTGCTGTGTTGAAAAAATAGGTCTCACAACTCTTTCTCCACTAATGGTGCACCATACACCAATTATTTTGTTACGCAGGGGTATTATACTAATTTTAACCAATAAAATGTATTAACCAAGGGATAGGAAAGCATTTCCTGCCATTTAAAAGTAACAAACATCGTACTAACTAGTGGCCCGACGCAGCTTTAGTTAAGATTTAAAAACTATAGTTGTTGAAATTTATTTATCAAGAATGTGCGTATACTAAATTTCACAGTAAAGTTACATTACTCTGAAAATATATTCACATACGACCTGATTTCTAAATGTATTATCAAGTGTATATCCACTACTTTAGTTAAAATAGACGCCCTTAATACTTTCGTTGTCTCAGTTTTTCCTACAATAGATAGTGCATACAGCTTTTATGAAGTACAGTTTAATTTTAGAATTTCCCCGTAAACAATATTCTTTGTCAAATCGCTGTAAACAATCCTTAATGAAAAGCAGGAAAAATCTTAAATTTTTATTATTTGCAGATTATACTCTTGTGAAGGTAACTTATAATTATTTTTGGTTCTACACACATCGAGGCAAATAAATGCCAAATTTATCGAAATTCATTTCAAATGCAAGGCGAAACGAAAAATTTCATTTAGCACTCGTACATTGAACTCTGTAACCAAGTTTTCGTATTGAATAGTCTGCGTTCTTGAGGGTTTGCACCTCTTTTACGACTGCTTTGCACGTTCGTTCTTCTGGCCTTCCTGCTGATTAATCCGATTGTACTGTACCATGCCGCCGTGGACATTATCTTAAACGATGAATCCTTTAAACACAGAATAATATGTACCCAAAATAAATTAAACTAATGGTGCACATATACTTGTACATTACTACATTTTAAAGCGTTTGACTACGTATTATTTATAGCGTATAAACATTTGGGTGTGTTACTAATGCGAAAATATATTACTAAAGTTCCAGGTTATTTGAAGGTCCTCCTTAGGACACGTTTATAAATTATATAAAATATAATATTTGATATAGAAAAAGTTGACGTGAGGTACATTATATTTCACAATGTAAAGTTTATTAATTTATTGCCTAAAATTATTAATTCATTCATTCCTTTGAGGTTTGTGTAACTGGAAATGATTTTAGTTTTACAATAAAGTTGAGTACTTATAACATACAAGCTCAAAGCCAGACTTTAGTTCTAATATTTTATCTCGAAGTTTGCGATCAGTTTTATATTCAGTTTATAACCTTCAAGTGATTCATCTGAAAACTCTATCAGTCATACCTGCAATAATGCTCTACAGAATTTAAATAAAAAGAGAAACTTTTCAGTGATTCAATAAATGATCCAGATATTGGTGGAAGTTAACGTATAGTACGTGTATGATAATGTTAAAGCCAGTCAACCAATTTTCATAATTCTTTCACCATCAAACTAACGGAGATAGGGCTGTAAAGTACCATGAAACTATTCAATAATACGTCAAAAAGTATCTCTAAAACCATTTTATACTTATGTTATCCAATTTGTATCCAGTTGTTCTAAATACTTTTTTGAAATTTATGATGTTCTCATATTCTTATTAATGATTTGCTTGATGAAAAGAAGACGCACTCTTTTGTTTGAGTTCTTGACAACGATCAACATACCAGTAATAAATAAACGATTCTTTCTGCTTGACTGAAACAAATATAGTGTCTGTGAACTTAAAACAACAAATTTCTGTGTAGCTCATACATATTTTACCAATATTTTGGCAATTAGTGAAGCAATTTTAAAATGAATTACTTTTATGATATTGTAGAGATTCAACATTTCAGTTGGTATGTTACTCTTATATCGGACCTACAGTAAAATAAAAATATTATTTTATACGGCTGGGGTCCAGTATATACAGTTTCCATTTTTAGTTTTGTTGAGTACCTTATATGTGCGCTGTCATCAGATAACACTACAATCCAGCAGATTCCTTGAAAACAAGAGAAGGAAGAGCAAAATATATAAACCAAAGACTTCTCAGCATCCCAGCGATGACAATCAGCAAATGGAAGGACGCCAACTTCCAACTGCGCTATATATACACGAGAGTAAGATCCCATGGAATGCATCACCGAAAATGCCTAAGAAAGGGTTATCACTGTCCCATCGACGGATATCAGTGTACTATATGTGGAACATTGTTTCGTTGGAGCTGCGACAAGCCAGTACCGGTCACACGTGGGCAGAAGAGAAAGAGACAGATAGTGGCGCGCGAGCTGGACGTTTGCTGAGAGAGAGAAAGAAACAGAGAGATGTGGATATTTCCGTTTTTCTCTTGTCGCCACGATCTTTCTCGTGAGGTCTACTGCATTCTAGAACAATGACTGGGAGGTATAAATAAACGGCAAAGTGTTAGAGCGGAGTCAGTTGTTAATTGAGTTGTACAGTTGTGCAGTAAATGTGAGTTTGTGGACTGTACCGCAGTGAATTCTTTTGTTTGTTCACGGAGGACAGGGAAAGAGACGACCTTGAAGACAGCTGTTGTGTATGCCACCGTTTTACTGCTGGAAGGGTTGTACAAAGTTACTGTTTACTGTAAAAAAGAGCATTTCAAATTTCTGCAAACAAGACTTATGATTCTACGCAACTCACGAAATCACGATATCAAGAAAGAACGCGGACATTTTCAGACCATATAGACGATGCCAACTTTTCTTAGTTAATAATTATGTACACGGTGTGTTTAATAAATTACTATATATTATGTATAAATGTATTCAAACTTGTTGCAGAAACTACTTCCTATCATAACATTTGTGTAGGACCCAGTATATCCAAATAGGTAAAGCAAAAGTTTATGTAACAAAATAGGATTTTATTTTATTAAGTTATATGTACTCTTTATAAATTAATTTCCATGTCATTTCTGTTAGTGACAAACTTATATACAGCTATATAATAAAATGTAATTTTATATTCATTGAATATCTTGTTTGCAGGGACATATTCATTAGGAATGTCACACCCTTAAGAATCGCATACTCTGTAAAAACATTTTCAAGGTGAGCAAGTAAGTGAAGTGGCGTTCTTGGAATGAAAATTGAACAAAAGGAAATATTAATATTGTGTATAATACTCTGTTTTTTGGCAGCGAAACCAATCCCTTCTAACTAGCTTCCTCCAAAGCAATAAAACCGGTGTAACATCAGTACAGTTTTTTTTTCTGCTAGCTCGCAAATTACATCCTTTCGTACTTTGTAGCTCATACTTTTGTTAGTAATGAGAAAACATGTTCCCTTTAGCCTCTTCGTGCAGAAAAGGTTTTTGAACTACGAGAGTCATTAGCAAATTTATCGAAATAATCCTTAAATTGTTGCAGTGTTTCTGAAGCATTTTTACTTTTAGACTACATACATAGTAACTGAAGAAGGTATTATATTCCATCCACAAGTTTTATACTAAGATATCTCAGAGCTTTTGAGGCCCCCTGAATGAAAAGGCGTTTTTAGAAAAAGGAACGTCTACGTGTGTAAATGTGTGATTTTTTTTTTTTTTTTGGTAATGTTACGTCCTCCAACGTTAAGTCATATCGGACGGTGAATATAACGGGTGAAATGATGCTCAAATGTGCCCAGGGTCCATGGAGCTAAGAGTTACCTGACATTTGTCAATCAGGATAAGGGAAAACCCCGGAAAAACCTTATCCAGGTAACTCACTCTGACCGAGATTCGAACTCGGGACCTCTTATAAATGTGTATGACTGTAAGTATAGAGTCAAGAACGAAATGTCAGTTGGATATCAAATTTGGTATTTAAGTTCACTAACTTCCAAGGATGAGACACCAAAAGCTTTATGAAACTATCCTTACCCCAAACCCTCGATTATATGTAACATGCTAACCATTTCGATTTTCTCAAAATTAACTGTAACAATTTTGAAAAAAAAAACATTTACATGTAAGTTATTTTAATGACAAATTAAATATATGTATTGAATTTCTTGTACGTATTTGGAGGTCTCGTTTGGATGACTTTTGCATGACTGATAAACCTCAACATATAGACAAATTATTCTGTATAAATTTTAAATTTCTTGTTAAAGCACGCCATTTATATTAAATACATCTTTGCGGAGTTAATAACAAGCCTGTGTAGTAAACTTTGATTTAGACAAGATTTAGAAAACTAGATAAAAAGTTTCATCGAAAGAACTTCAAAAATTAAAAACCAGGAAAGAAATGAAATTTAAATATTATAAACTCATGTCAGACTCAATGCTCATATACGGAAGCGAGACCTGATCTTAAAGGAAAGGGACAAAAGTAAAATACAAGCAGCAGAAGTGGAATTCTTAAGAAGAATTAAACAATGCACCAGACGAAACTTAATAAGAAATGAAAAAGTTCCAGAGGAATTAGGTGTCAAGGTAAAATAGATGAGAACAAACGGAATTGGAAATAAAAAATTAATAGAATGAGTGAAGAAAGAATATCACTTTTAATAAGAAGATACAATTCGCGAAAGAAGAGTTGTAGGACGCCCTAGAAGAAGATGGGAACAGGTGTTGGAATGTGAAGACGGAACAGGCAGTAAAGCCTGCGAAGCCTTCCCATAAGTGAAGAAGGGGAAGAAGAAGTGAATTTAACCGCTTCTGAGATTCTCAGTCAGAACATTCAAATACGTAAAATGATCTCAAATGGGAGGCCTTCATTTGTTTGACTTTTCCCTTGCACACAAAAATAGAATGGATTTAAAAACCAACACATAGTAAGCCCCTCTTAAAATATTTGATTATCGCTTTAACTCCCCTTGTTCCCTTTGTATGTAAAAGCAAATATGCAATAATACAATTTCTGTAAATGTTTATGTCCACTAACATGAAGCGGATGAAAGAGTAAACATTTCTAAGAATAGTTTGTACAAGAATGAACAAAGTCAGTGAGCATAGCACACCAGACTCTTTTGTTAAGGTATGGCCGTGCAAAGAGGCTGGGATGTCAAAACCATCACATTCCAACCAGCTCTTAAAGATATGACTATTACTTAAGCCTGCGGCATTCCCCTATTTACATTTTACCCATAAGTAAATTTTAATAAAACCATTTCTAAAAACTTTATCTCCCTTAACATAAAGTAGAATATTGACAGCTTTTTGGAACAGTTGTAGAGGAAGGAGCAGAAAAATAATTTGAGTGAATAAG
Source organism: Mantis religiosa (assembly GCA_030765055.1). Classification (NCBI taxonomy): domain Eukaryota; kingdom Metazoa; phylum Arthropoda; class Insecta; order Mantodea; family Mantidae; genus Mantis; species Mantis religiosa. Next base: position 297,479 of record JAUKNK010000253.1, read on the forward strand.
GTAGAGATAGTATCAGAATTATAATGAATATATTGTTTATTATAGTGTGAACGTGTGTATACGGAAAGCGACATACCGAACCTCCTACGGTTGTAAGCAGTTCATAAGGATAGGGAATGCAACAATTTAATGTGGATATGACAGTCTCTAAGGGGACTATTTCCTACTGAGCCACGCGTTTCAAAGCCGTGTTGATCTCTAAAACAAAGGTAAAATGCTTTTGCTTTCTCCAGATGGATAGTACACCTAGAATTATGTTACTAACAGATCTACGAGCATGTCGCGATTACAGTTAGGTACAACTAGGACACGTGGGTATAGGGATGCCATTTTAATCAAAAACCTCCCTCATACGTAATTCATAACAGTTTCGTTTACTAATGTAAACAGCAAAATAAGAAAAGCATGAAGAAAAGTCGCCTCAGGCAGTAACATTCCAGAAGTCATGGCTAACTTCCCACCCTATGACATTTTTCGGTTTTTACGGGTCGCTAGGCGAATGCTGGGCAAAATAAATATATTCCCTGAATTTCATATTCCTTCGTTTGACCCCATCTTCTCATTTCACTTCACATCTTCTTTCACTTCCCTTTAATCCCGGTTGGCTTTTAGTTATAAGTGTTGGCGCAATTTTCGTCGTTATATGGTAGAAAATATGTCCTCTTCATCTGCATCGAGATCGCATCGAGATCGCTCCTGAGTCCCGGGCCCTTTGGGGGATGTATAAGCATGCAGGAAGGAAGGGGAGGAGTTTGTACGAGCTGCCACTGGGAACTTTAAATCTGAAACCGTTTGGGACCCTGCACTCTGCTATCGTGTCATCTAAGTCAGGATTCTCTCACCTCACCCCTCCCTCTTGGGGATACCCTTCGGACATAAGTACAAAAGATCTTTCATAGATCAAGTTACTCAATTCTCCCTCCGAACCTCCGTACCTCAATAGACGTTAGTTCGTCTGTAATCCGATGTCACTACCCTGTCTACTTATAAATAACTGCATTCAGTGAAAATGTACTTCCAATTTCTCAAACAACTTTAAAAGCTTCAAAATGATTATCTGCTATGAGTTTCATTTGCATTTCAATTAACAATTAACCTGATCAAAAGTCAGTATTGCAGTTTTCGAAAGAATACATGGCAAAAAAGGGATTAATCAAAATTCATATAACAGTAAAGGGCTCTATGACGCTTTCTACAAATGATCAAGAGGACATTTCCTGCTAAACTTTCCATGTCAAAGTAGCAGACGTATCTAATGATGTCGTATTTCACTTTACCAATGTCGTAACCCATTGCGTGAGGGACATTATTAATATACGTATTTATCAAATAAATAAGTTGAACACGAATGAATTGATTTCACGGTAACAAGTACAGCTCCCATTTGATTTCCAAAGAATCTTCCACTTCATCGTTGGGTTTTCGAGATTGATAAACGAAGGCTAAAAGTGATCTCTCATTTACCACAATTTCTTTTTTATTTTATTCGTGCGGGGTGCGTTACAGATGGCGCGGGTACTTGCTCCAAGGGAAAAATTCCCGCCGTGGACACTGGGTCTGCATGGTTGAAAGGGTAATTTATCGCCTTTTCTAGATAGCTACAGTAGTGGGATAAGACTTCGATCTAGGGATTGTTTGTGACAACCCTAAGATACCTTCACTTCATCTCTTTTTGTTGGAGGTAAAGGCAATAGATTCCCACAATGCTCAAAGTGTCCATTTCCGTTGTATACCCTCCTATTCTGTATCAAGCTGGACTGTGCCTGTGTTCAAGATATATAGTAGGCTATCAAAACGAGTTTGAGTCATTAATGATAAGTAACAATAATAATGGAAGCTACCTACCACAAACACTGGAGCTTAACTTCTCAGAACATTAGAGGTCGGAAAACAAAAGCATGTAATAATCTGCAATAAAAGAGAAAAAAACACGTATCAGATCACCAGCTTTCATGTTTTGCAGCTGATCGTGGAACTTGCCACCAGGTAATTAAACAACTGGTCGCCGTCTAGTTCCACAGACGTCAGTAGTGGGGAAACCCAAACAACTTCCGCTGGGATATCTCAATCTCTCTCACTTCATCTAGAACATTCTCACATTTTACGTATTTTGTTTTATTACAAAAAGGAGAGAAGGGAATTTCACGCCATCGTATCATGCGTTGAAAATCTCAAACGGACTTCGATATATCTAAGAAATGTTATTAATCCGTATCAGCTATTGTAAATACTTTGTTTCGGAAATACTGAAATACTAGTAGGAGTTGTACTTTACAGAAATTGCATAGAACATTCACGTGGTCCTAAAGACTGTACATTCTAACAAAAACAAAAATGCAAGGATTGATAATACCTCCAAAGTAACCTTTTGTGGATGGGTGTTCTATATGACAGAGAGTTGAGGTGTATTAACCTTCGTGACACAGCGCTGTGTTCGCTCGTTATCTCGTTTATAGAAGAGCGAAGTATTAGTAACCTGGAGTACATAAGTGACACTGTGTGTCTAATATGGAAGGTTTGCCAATTAATTATTATATACGTAAATGTAAATTACCATTATATCACCGGACACAAAGATATTTTGCTTCCCTCTTCTTTCTGCTTGACACAATATACAATCATGTTATACACGACTTCTTGGGTCTGCCTACGCACTACACGTTGCTGTGATTGCATCTGAACAGATTATACACACAGTGTCTGGCCATAGGCTTGCATAAACCTTCTGTTGGTTCACATTCCTACCATTACGCTTCCACGCTTACCCATGTAGTACGTACGTATGCGTCTTCTTGTTCACCGCATAATGGATAGATCCTCTTGCCAGCATCGTCAACAATTTTATGAGTTTTCCAATCCTCTAACTAAGCCATGGTATTCCCATCTTCTGCAACATAGTCAATTGCAAAATGTGTTTTCTTACCCTAACCAAATTTTCTTTACATAAGAGCATCAACTCAAATATATATGTATTGTATTCCACCCGAAAGGTAGATAAGTTTTCACAGGAAATACAAGTTTAAGCTCCTGAATAACACAACAACAATTTTAGGGACAGATTTGAATGTGAATGTGTGAGTCCACGCACATCTCTGGTTGTTTACCTTTAAGTAGCATGATTCAAAAACTTAAAGTCTGTTAATTACCTAAGTTGTCTTCCAAGGATGCTAAAAACATGTTTAAGAAAATTTCACACAAAAACTATGCTTTACATGGAAAATTATTCGAAAAGGTTTGTAATGAATAAATGCTTAAGATATTTTCAATATGGCATGTATCATTTGTATATTCTGGGTATGGCCTCTCGTTATTAATAAATTTTGAGTAGCTGAAAAATCCTGAAAAATCTTACAAAAATTGATGTCGTTTAAGCCTACAATTCCTATCAAGCACATCTTTTCAGAGTTATTCATTTCGGAGATATATCTTGTTTTCAATTTTCAAGTTCTTATAAATTTCTCAAATTGATCATGCGAAGACACCAAAGGTTTAAAGTTATCACATAGTGACGCGCTCTGAAAATATTTTACTCTCCCTTAAATCCAGCTAAGTAGTGTGCATTATAAACAGATAAACAGCCTACCTCGTGTTGTGGAAGTAACATAGTTGCCTGAAAATCGAGCTGACCAGTTCTCGGTTAAGATGAGTTAAGTGCATAAGTAATATATATATATATATATATATATATATATATATATATATATATATATATATATATATATATATATATATAATCAGCATAAAAATCATGAGATGAGTTATTCTTATTGTTCTTACCTGTGAAGCTATTAAACAATAGTGTTCCCAATGTGTACATTTTTAAAAGGAAGTTAAAAACCTTATGCCTAAAATTTACTTTCTCCTAAACTAGTAGCATGATTTAAAATTAATCTTTAGAATTTATAAATACAATACAAGTAGTTTAATCAAATGTGAAAACTTTAAAAAAAATTCTGTGGAATTACTTGTAAGAAATAATAAAAATAGATAGTAAGCATACACATACATTCTGACTTCACTGCCAAATTTTCAAATTATTGCAGAGAAATTGAAGATTTTTTAAAATTTTGTTGCTAAATATCCTCAAGCGTCAAAATTGTTTCCAGTTTCTTATAATGATACTATAACTACTCTCATGATCATTTTTGATCATTTATGCTTATCTTGTTGGTTATGATTAGGGTTAAGATTTTTAGGTGCAAATTTCAGATGAAAAAAGGGAAAGAGTACTCAAATAGGTAAGGTAAAAGAAGGGACAAAAATGGTTTATTCAACTAATTCAGCAATTTCTCTATCCTTTATTCTAATTTATTAAATATCAAACAAGTACATCAAATTATCACTCATCAGAAGAAGGAAAACCCATGAAGATGTTATATTTCAAGACATTATGCATCTCTACATTTTTAAAAGCAAGTTCTGTTTCTATTAGGAGATAGAATGTCTTTATAGATGCTAAAGCTTCTTTCGAGATCCACATAAACCAGTGGGGAAAATCTTGCATTCACTTGGAATGGCTATTCTATAGATGTGGCGAAATCCTCTATGGTTGGATTCTTCTGTAGATTAAACTCAAGTTTTACTTTGGCAAATCCATTTAACTGCTACCTTACGAAAGTAAAACTATTCCACTGTTTCTCCTTTTCCAAACCTTGTTTTCCGAATAGTCTAACAGCTACAGTTAGGTACTTGTAATTATGGACATAATATAGTTCTGTCTGCAAATTGTGTAAATGGAATTAATCGTTCTTCCACAATAGCCATGTGTAAGCAATAATTTGGATAGTTAAAGTCATATTGAAAAGTTCAGTGCCATAGCCAGCATTTGAATCACGGACTTCCCGGTCTCCGTCCGGTGTTCTTAGCCATTATCATTAATTGTGATCAAAAATTTGTTTATTTCATTTTATATAAACATTTTAATGTCTTTAACATAATTTTGTAATGCTTTTATGTTTATAGTTATACTTTTAATTTTTGTTTTGTTTTATAATGCATAATAGTTAAATTGTTGAATAATTATAATTTTATGTGTAAAAATTTATTTGCAAATTATGTTATATATACGAGTTTGATATGAATCAGTGTTAAAATCTGGCACATTAGCTTCGGTTTAAGAAATTAAGTGCCAGGATTATTGTACAAACTTTATTTTACTTTATTTTATTTTGCTCTTAACCATTGAGCTACCATGGCCAACATGCCAGCATGACATTAACTTCTCCAACTGACTCGTATGTTTCCCGGTAAACCACTAGGGGCTCTCATATACAATGAGATAGGCACCTTTTGTTGTGACTTACTATGAGTCGTAGGCCTCATGGTTACCATTATTAGGTAAATCAAATGAAATTAATCTTCTTCCACACTAGCCGTGTGTAGGCGATAATTTGGATAGGTAGAGTCAGATTGTAAAATTCAATGCCATAGCCGGGATTTGAGTCACGGATTTCCTGGTCTCCGTCCGGTTGCTCTTAACCATTGAGATACTATGGCCGACATCCCAGCATGACATTAAATTATCTAGGCTATGAAGCCTTGGACTTACGTACTTACAGAGTTAATAGGTCGCCAAAAAGTGTGTATCTCATTGTATGTGAGAGCTCCTAGTGATTTACAAAACAAAATACACGTCAGTTGCAGCGTACACTCAAAGAGGCTTACTCTTCACATGTTCACAGGAAGCTGAGATGTTAATTAAAAGTTAAATATTGTATATTGATTAAAATCATCCGAGTAAAATGGAAGGAAACTTAAAAGAAAAAGGGGGAAAGGGGGATTATGGGCTTGGTTGGGGGATAAAGGGATAAAGGTACCCAAATCGGGGAAAAGATGCATGAAAAAATGCTTCTTTTGACAACTAGAAACAAAACTTCATGATGTGTTATCTTTCCGAAGAGCTTACGTTTACCCTAAGGAGAAAGATGCGCACCTAAAACTTCTGATCCTGGTTATGATGAATGAAAGTAAAGAATGCATTTTACAGCGTAGATTTACTTAAGTCCAACTTGTAACGTTAGCTTGAGTTTAGCCTCGAAAGAGAAAATCAATTTTGTTAATTTACTTTTCGTTATTTAAACCTTAAAATACTTTAAACAATGTTCGAAGTATAATAATGTTTTAATTACGTTTAAAAAGTGCAATTGTTAAAATAAATAAGACGTTTCTATAGGCTGCTATGAATGACGTAGCTATAAAGAAACGCTTGATTACTAGGGGGAAGAAAACTAATAATCTTCGTACAAAACGCGTGAACTTCAACCTTGACCTTCGGAGAGTAAAGACGTAAAGAGTGCTAGCTTCATGTTTTATAGAAAAAGGATGCTTAAAGAGTGAATTCGCTTGAGAGATTATCAGTGCAATTTTATTATACTTTTTGTTTTAATTGAAACAAGAATTAAATCCAATATATTTAAAAAAAACTTGGCAATTCACTTACCTTCACATCACGATTTGGAGAGAATAAAAAGCCATGCATTAAATAACTCTTTCAAACAAATAGAAAATTGTGCTTATGGGTTATTAAAAATAAACAATAAAAGTACTTGAATCAAAACATAGAGAAATTTTGTAGCAGGGATTAAATAACCAGGCTTAATTTTCCGTAATTAGTAGTAGTAATTTCTAGAAATAAAAATTAAGATTTTAAGCTGCTTTTATGAAAACTTAAGTGTTTATCTTAAATTTGTTCCCAACATTTAAGAGAAGGAATTACATATATGGAATTTTATTCTGGCATTTTAATTAGGTAAATACATACTTATAATAGACTCAACCTGAAATATTCATATCCGCGCCGGGATATGAACCACGGATCTCCCGGTTTCCATCCGGTCGCTCCTTAACCTTTGAGCTACATTGGCCAAAGTGTTGTCATGACATTAATTTCTCCAATTGACTCGTATGTTTTTCCGGTAATCGCTGGGGTTATAGGTGTGTATCTCGAATACGATGACCCCTAGCAGTTATCGGGAATACATATGAGGCAATTGGGGAATTTAATGTCATGACGGCACGTTGGCCATGGTAGCTCAAAGCTTAAGAGCGACCGGATGGAAACCGGAAGATCCGTTGCTCAAACCTCGTCCATTCATTAAATTTTTCAAATTGACTCTATCTATCCAAAACCTTATCTTATACACGGCTAGTGTGATGGAACAATTAATTTATATCAGTTAATAAAAACACATTTATAAACTTTCCTCATCCCTGTCCTCCTTAGTTTCTAGGAATAGAGGTCACATTTAATACTCGCATTGCTTCCTCGAAGGTTATTAGGTTTGTTTGCTTGCTTGCTTGCTTGCTTCACTTTTCACAAACAACCAGCAGTATAATTATAATTGTATGCGCATTACTAAGGTCAAAGAAATTCGAGGAAAATTACGTATGTACAAAATTATCACACTTCCATCACGTCAGTCATCCTATGATGCCCCGGTGCATTTCCATTGCTGGAGATGAATAAATGTCTATAATTTGAAACAATCACGCTTATATATAGTTTAAAGCTTGTCGTTACATTATAAGTTTTATTCCATTCCTCTCTTCTTCTAAATATAATATGTTTGCTTGTAATACTTCTGACAAAAATTCCCTCATAAGCCCAGTCTGGTTCTATAAAAGCGTCTGTGCTTTGTTATCTCTAACATTTGATGATTTCGATGCGGCATCGCGGTTGAAATGTCAACAAACCCGTTAACCACCGTCTTTATGTTGCTGTCCCTGGAACGTTCTTTTAGCCCGTTTACGTTATAATTTACGGATTAAAATAACGCCTCTTAATCGAAAGTTCACAATCTGGAAAGTTCTTCACTTGTCTGACTATTAACCAAGTGATTTGGTTACAGCAAGGGACGTAGCAGGCTATCTCAGCCTACAGCAGGTGTACATGAATGCATATCTACTGGTTTGTCGTCTACAGGCCATATCATAGGCCAGACCTACTGCAGACCTTCATCGTTCTGATTTTCACAGGGTCTGACCGTCTATGATCGTCTTTCTTTAGGTTTGTATTTAAAAATTTCCTTTAATTACTCTGAAAATGTGTTGTTTTTTAATAAATATTCTTTCCGAATATTATACTCAGTCCTTAAATTTTAACTGATTACATCCATGATTGTTGTCTAAAAATAATTTTTGGTTTCTGAATAAGTCTGAAATATACGTCATGGCCATGGATGTTTGGCTCTGCATTCCATGGTTTTATAGCAAGTTGCCATGGCGATATACGCATATGCACATTATACCTTATATGACTCAAGTATTCCGGTATGCCTTCAAAGTAAATTGCAATGCTGGAGATACTTAAATTGTCGAGCTTTATAGTAAACTTTGGATATTTGTTTTGCACATTAGACATATGTAATCCATAAGATCGAAATGATCCGAACCGCTAATTCAATTAGAAGAACGGTTTACAAGTACGTTTCTAATTTATCCTTTCTTGCAAATCTCAAGACGTGAATAGCATAACTCAAAAACAAAATGTCCGATGATACCAAACTTACATTTAAGTTCTCCATCTTCCAAAAATGAGGTAAGAAGACTTTTAAAACATATTTCTATCTCAAATTACCCTTTGGATTGGATTGGATTGGGTACAGAGGCGACTCCTCAGGAGTTCTAGTTGATGGTTTATTATACCTATGCCTTCCCCGATAGGAAGGATGAGGAGAGAGGAGACAGAGGGCGACTGTCCCAAGGAGCCACGACAGTAAAGAGGGCACGGTTCCTACATTTTAGCAGTTGGAAGCTCCCCGGCAGACCAGCAACACAGGCAGCTCGCCAACTGCGGTCCGGAAACGACCCCACCATACCTTCTACTGGAGAAGAAAGTGTTACTCAGAGCATATTATCCTGAGACACTTGTCGACACTTCTACGCTGAAAGAGACCAACAGAGGAGAAATGATGTGAAATGATAATGGAGATGAAATGGAAGGGCATGAAACTCGAGGGATGTAATTAACATACACAACATTCACCTGACGACTTGGGAAAATCCCCGAAAAACCCCATGGATGAGTTATGTCGGCCACGGGAATCGAACCTGGAGCTCCCGGAATCGGGCCACAGACGAAACCACCGGAGCCATCCCACTTGGTAAATTACTCTTTACATGATGCATTGTGATTAACCAGATATATAAACTTATTCAAATTGTCTTCAAAATGAAGTGAATTTCATTGGCTGGTCACAGAAAATTCAAAGCATACATTTTATTGCCATGTAAATATATTACACATTTAATAAAAGAAAGTTTCGAAAAATGTTCTGTGTAAAAGGTATTTATGTAGAGAAATTTTCTGGAAAATATTTGATGTGACATCCTTGAGTGTAAATCCTTCAAAGCTTGGTATTACAAGACCTATCAGTTTTAATTTATGCGTTCACACATAAACATGGTCCTTTTCTTTAAAATGCGGGTAAGCGGCTTTTAATAGGTTCACGGTCCTCAAACGTAATATACAGGGTGTCTCTAAAGTCACTATCCATTCCAATGAAAACGCAATATTTTGTTTCATTTCTTTTCAGATACTGGTATCTTAGTGCAAGATGTTTAGCACAGAAGAACGGGTTGCCATTGTTTGTGCACGGGTATGCGAATTGTCCTATGAAGACGCCAGAGTGGAATTTACCCGTAAATTTCACAAACCAGCTCCATCAGGGGCACACATTCGTCTGCTTGTGAACAAATTTAAGCGTACCGGCAGTGTGTGTGATGAGACACGTCCTGGACGACCACGCGTCTTGGCTGAAACAGTGCAGCAGGTTCAAATTGCCAGTGATAGGAGTCCGAAGGTATCAATTCGACGCCTCAGTAGGGAATTGAACGTCCCTCGCAGTAGAGTGTGGAAAATTCTACGTTTCACTCTACGAAAAGGTCCGTATCACATTCAAATTCTGCACCATCTTGAGGATGAGGTTTATGCCTGTCGTCGGGAAATGTGTTATGACCTCTTGGAATGTGTAGAGAATGAGAATTTAATGGAAAACATTTTATTCTGCGATGAAGCCACTTTC